>PVKM010040602.1:0-13402 GCA_004027735.1 Carollia perspicillata
CCCTTAAGATATCTTCATCTCTTTATATTGTCTACCTTTTTGCTCCTCTCATTGGATGAATTAAACTGCCCTGTTTTTAAGTATGTTGATTCATTCCTGACTGGTCCTAATCTGAGAATGAACTCCTCTTTTGAATTTTTCAGTTTAGGCATCTTGTCTTCAGCTCTGTGATTTTTGTTTGATTATTTTTCACATTTTTATCTCATCTTTGAAGTTCTCATTTTGCTCATTCATTGTACTCCTGACTTCAGTGAGCACCTTTAGAACCATATTTTTAAACTTTCTATCGGGTAAATCACTTATCTCTGCTTCATCAAGATCTGTTCATGGAGATTTATTTTGTTATATTTTGAGGTCATATTCCTTTATTTCTTTATTTGTCTTGATTTTTTTGGTTGCTTCCTATATATTAGATAAAACAGTAATAATATCTCGCAGTCTTGACAGAATGGTCTTGTGCAAAAGGTAAAACTTACCAATTAGCCTGGCCTGATCTCCTAGTTGTCTCTCAGGCTTTTGTATTTGTTCAAGCTACCTTCTTTGTTCTTAGTGGGTTCCAGTAGTTGAGGATATGCCAAGACTTTTCACTGTCCCTAAAGGGTGGATCACAGCAGTAGCCAGGAAAGCTATATGGTTGTCTTTTCTAAAGAGAAATTGGGAGATGGGTATTTTTGCCTGTTATTCCTGTGCTAGTCCTGGGCATATAGCTATAGAGAGTACAGAGAGGTGCTTCTGTATCTGTTAAAACTGCTTATTTATTTATTTGTTTTAATTTTTGCTATCATCCTGTGGTACTGGTATATGCAAGCCTCTTTGACTTACAGAGCCAGGCAATCTGTGGCCCATTCCTTGGTGACATCTTCAAAAGCCAGGTCACCAAATGTGTATGTAAGCTTTTTCTAGGAAATACTTATGACTTTGTTTTATTTTTGGAGCAGGCTAAAGAAATAATGTGGGAAAGGTATCTACTGGCTTTCTCAGTCTCTACACAGGACTGTAGCCACTCTTAACTGCCTTCTAAATCAAAAGTGTGGCCCTAAGGCAGTAGCTTTTAAAATATGTAGACAAACCGGCTTCCAGGAGAGATGGAGAGATGAGCAATTTTGTCTTCTCCCATGCACTGAGCCTTGGGGGAATAGTCACAGGAGTGCTCACAAGCCCACTGAAAACAGCTTCTTTGTTTGCTCTATAGGGATCTCATACATCTACTGAGAATCTTTTTTTTTTTTCCAGAAAGGGATTTATTACAGGGAAGTTAGTGCTAACCGAATCATTGGAAGGTTTATTTGTTCCCTGAAACCACCATAACTGATGACTAAAAAAAACTGAGTGGGTTATACTAACAGAAATCTATTCTTTCACTTTCTGACCCCCAGAAGTCTGAAATCAAAGTCCAGCCATGCTTTCTCTGGAGGCTCTAGGGGAGACTCTTTTGCATTCTTAAATTTCTGGTGGCTGTCAGCACTGTCTGTGATAGCATACTCCAGTCTCTGCTTCTGTCTTCATGTAGTCTTCTCTTCTCCGTGTTTTCTCCTCTATCTGGTAGGAGTCTTAAATCTTGTGGTACTGTATGTGGTATCCAAACATTTGACTCCTTAGGGAGAAGCTGGGATTTCAGGATTCTCCCCAATGTATGACACTGTGTTGAGAGTGGGGTTTATGGAAAAAGTTTGTTTCAGTGTGGGTATTTCCTCATTTTCCCAATGTGCAAGAGTTGTTCTAAATCTCTTTCACAGAGAATCCCTCCACATGCAGCCATACATTCAGCATGCCTGGGAGAGGACAGGGGTGTCAGGATCTTCATGTGTCTGTCACCATCTTGGTTGACTTCCCAACAGAAAATAATTTTTAGTTAGATAACTAGGTTAAATATTTATGAACTAACTCAATTCATAATTTTTTACTAACTTCTGTCATGTACCTTTTAATTCATAAAATGGATTCTTTATGAGAGGAAATAACATTGTATAAGTTATTGTTGTTACTGATGTTCATATTTTCTCATTATATCTTTAATATATCATAACAGTTAAGAATTTCTGTAGAAGTAGTTGAAAAATTGGGGAAGATTGAATAGCAGGAGATTATGGACACAGTAATTATTCTGCAAGATGAATAAATAGATAGGTAACCACAAACATTTACTTTGTGACTTAGAAGGATTGTATTACATGATATGTTTAAAATGGCTGAAAAAATTCCATGAAGTCTTCAGAGGTTGGTGAAGGGTAGGCTATCTGTGGAACAAGACAGCTAGCTGCAGCCTATATTGATGGCAAATCTGAGCGATCTAGCCAACAACAGGGGGAGTGGTTTCCTGAACTACAAGCTAGAAATTTTTAGCTATAGGCAAATGAGATTATCCAGAGATCCTTAGGATTAATAGTCAAAAACTGGTTTAGACCTCTTTATTTCATTTTTATTTTTCTTGCCTTACTCATTCAGGTAATTTATTTTCTTTTTTAAAAAATATTTTATGTGTTTATTTATTTATATATAGATAGTGGGGAAGCGAGGGAGAGAGTGAGAGAAACATCAATTGGCTGTCTCTCACACTCTAACCCAGGATTTTACCCTGACTGGAATCAATCTGATGATCTTTTGCTTTGCAGGAGGATGCCCAACCCACTCAGCCATGCCAATCAGGATGAGGTAATTTTATTTCTTGGGGAATTTATTAATAACAAAAACCAAATTTTTAATTACTTCTTATGAATTGCTACACAACGAGGTAGAAAACAGCACATAGCAAAGCCAGATTTAGATGTAGAGGTGTTATATTTGTAGTATTGTTCTAGGAAGCCAAACTCAGTGAAAATTATGAGGATTCCTCATTTCCTTATTTCTAATTATAAGGAAGGTATTTTTAATTATTTTTTCCCCTGAGAACAGATTTCCTCAAGCCATATCATGTATATAATGGTTTTTGTTATTATGTATTTTATTTTATTTTTAAAACTTTTTTTATTTTTCAAGTACAGTTGCCTCAATATGCAATATGTTATAGAATTCATTGGGTTTCTAGATAGGTTTGCTTCAAACTGCAATTTTTTGTTCCATTTAGTGCTGAGATTCTTCTTGCTGGGTGTATATTAAGTACTTTGTGAATATTATATATTTGGACATTTGTTTGGTAAAGTAACTAAAGAGCAAGAGTTGCGAATTATATGCTCCTGGGGTTCTTCTCACAGAAATGTCTCAATTATTTGCAGAGAATCTGCAAAGGAATTTCTAACTCTGAGAGTCATTTCCTCAGTGCCACTCCCACATCTTCTGGACTCAAGAACATAGGACTGGCAGAGCACTCTGGGTAGGAACTGAATATACACAAGCCTTCTCCTCAACCCTCGATCTCTGAGGAGAGGCCAACCAATCTTTTTTCTTTCTTTCTTTTCTTCCATCCCTCCTTCTCTTTTTTCTTTTGTCTCTCTGTACCTTTATTTCTTCTTTTTCATATTTCTTTCTTCAAAATCATGAATATTTACCCAAGGCAAGCAATGGATATATGACAGTGAACAAAACTTTTTGAGTGTTACATCATAGAGAAGAGACAATAACATACATTAAAATGATAAAAAAATACATATTTACACAGAGAAGCATCTATATTCTAGGATCCATATGTGTTGTTCTGTGATCTTGCATAAAATTCAATTTGGAAAACCTAACAGTTACAAATGAAATAGACTTCTTCATAAATATCCAATGGCAGAATTTTTAAATGAGTTATATTTTAAAATAATGAAGATAAAAGCAACTTGCCAACTAATTTAGACAAAATAATTCACTTTACAAAAAGACATTATAAGTCACCTAAATTACTTGAATTGTCTGTTTACATTGATCAAAACAATTAAATTTCAGATGAAATGTTAGAGCTTTGTTCTACATTAATTCAGGTGACCAGCAGTAAGTTCTAAATTAAAATTGTACTTAACTCTCATTTCAGATACTTTTCCTACTCCTCTTCATTATTCAAATAAATCACCTCTCACATATCAATGAGAAAAAAATCAATCTTAAAATTTATATATATACACTCATGAGCTTTCTGGCAAAAAGTATTATAAATGAGAAAATATTCTCATTTATTGCTGTGTATAATCAATATTAATATTGCTGTGTATAATCAATGTCATCATTCAATAGAGTAAAATAATTGAATGATGACATTGATTATACACAGCAATTTTAAAACCTTGCAAAGTTGTTTATTTAAGTATATCCTACTAAATTTGTAACATTATTATAGTTTTAAAGGAAAAGGTAAATAAAAATTTATTTGAGGTAGTCCTGACAGGGAAATTATTCTGCAGAATGTCTTGTTAGTATTTATTTCATAACACATGAAAGTCTGTGACATTAGACAATGGATAGAAACATTATTTATGTAGTTTAATTTTTTCAGAGCCCTCTCTAAGCAGGTCTTCTCAAACTTATTTTATATAGTGCTTCCTTAGAAGAAAAATGAAAGTATTTTAAAAACTACATCTAATTCTATCTATTTCTACAAAAACAAAATAGTAGTCACAGTGATAGGAAATGCTTGGCTTTTGAATATTCTCAAATAAAATGTGGGATTTAAAACAGAAGCTAAATTAAGCAATAAGTATTGCACTTCAGTAGTGATATAGATTTCCTAGTAGGTGTAGAATTTATTAGGTCAAATTTTTATCCCCTATACCTACTATTTTTTGGAACAAAAACCATTCAATATGTCTTTGTTTTTTTAAATTAATTAATTAATTTATTTTTAGACAGAGAGGAAGGGAGAGAGAAAGAGAAGGAGAGAAACATCAATGTATGGTTGTCTCTTGCATGGCCCCTATTGGGACACCTGGCCAACAACCCAGGCATGTGCCCTGACTGGGACTCAAACCAGCAGCCTATGGTTTGTAGGCCAGCACTCAATCCACTGAGCCACACCCACCAGGGCCAATATGTCTTTATTAAAATAAACAAATACTAATGGAAAAACTGTGTGGTCTACAGCTTATGTTAACCACTGGATCTTAGTGGGACAGAAAAAGAGAATCATTCAGTCAACAAAAGACAAGGAATGGAAAGATGAGAGGTGGTGCAAACTAGCTTTGTTGGATTTACAATTTTTTTCAAGCCTTGTCTGGTTTCATTTACCTGAAAATAGTAGTAGAAAGCAAGCACTTGCACTTTGGTACCAGGGGCATCCAACCCACGGCCCATGGGAAGCATGAGGCCCAGGATGGCTATGAATGCAGCACAACACAAAATCATAAATTTACTTAAAATATTATGAGATTTTTTTGTTTTTGTTAATCTTTGTATATTTAATATGTGGCCAAAGACAACTCTTCTTCTTCCAGTATGGCCCAGAAATGCTAAAAGTTTCGACAGCCCTGGATACTAAATACAAGTTAACCAGATGGGAGAATACCTTAGTTTTAGCACTGTCTCTTCTGTAGTGATGGACCTGGACAAACATCTATCATTTTCATCAATATGATTTTTCTAAACTTGCAAACATATATATTCTGTAACTTACACTCTACATTTTTTGCTATAGCAATAAAACATTTTGAAAGCTGAGTAAAGCAAAGGCCCTTTCTTAAAGAGTTCATGAGTTTATATCTTGCAGGGAGATTAGATTTTATTTTGAGAGCACTGTGGAAGTCATTACAAGAGAAATAAAATGAGTTTCAAAACTTTAATGCTCTTTTTATATACATATGCCTTTCTCCAAGAAATAGAATTTGGCATAAGAAAAAAAGAGAGTTTTACAATATACTTGTTTAGCAACGATAATGCAAAGAAAACATCAAGGCCATATTCATTAAAAAGCATCACTACATTGATGCAGATATTTGGGGGAAAGGCCTGACAAATTCATAATCATGACTGACTGAAAGAAATCAAGCCTGAAGGATGGATAAAAACAGATATTATCCTTTTAACCATGTTTTAGTCTTTCGAATCTCTTTTTCTCTGGCTTTAATAGAACCACATAAAAGGCGTCTTTGCACTTGTCTCTTGATATTTCATTAAGAGTTAATGATCAATTTTAATTAAACCATGTTAATATTTGTAGTTGGCTTGCTCTGACCCATTTTCTGTCTGAAAGATCAATAATAGTGTACATTAAGTAGCCAATATGTTTGAACAATATTATACTTTTTCTTTTCTTTTTTTAAAGACTTTATTTGTTTATTTTTAGAGGGAGGGGAAGGGATGGAGAAAGAGAGGGAGAGAAAAATCAATGTGTGTTTGCCTCTCCCATGTCTCTTACCAGGGACCTGGCCCACCACCCAGGGATGTGCCCTAACTGGGAATTGAACCAGCCACTCTTTGATTCACAGGCCTTCACTCAGTCCACTGAGCTACAGCAGGTAGGGCTGAACAATGTTATATTTTTTCTTTACCCAACTCTATCTTATCCACTAAAAAAATAACTTTTATATATAAAGTTTATAAAATAAATTAAAATTCTCTCTCCCTGTCTCCCCGCCTACACACACACACACACACACACACACACACACACACACACACACACACCCTAACCTAATTAATGTTGCTTAAACCCAGTTAATCTTTAAAGATGCAGAATAACTTTTTTGCTTGAGAAGGAAAGTCTATGAAACTATTTTAAACCTATTCAACTGCATGTGGTCAAAAGAAAAAACTCTGAGATCATGTCAGATGACTTAAAAATACAATTAGTTTTTACCATAGCTTTTATCTACTTAATGGAAGTTTTTAGCCTGTCGTTCCATTCCCAGATACATAAGTATGGATCCATATGGGTTAATGGGGAAGCAGATTTGGGTGTGGCGTCACAGAGGACACATTCTGAAGAGTGATGTAGGCACTTTTACATGAAAATTCAGAAGTATATTCAAAAATGAAGTTTTTAGAGAGAAGATAGAATTTGAACTGTTGTTTTAACATAATAAGTGTATTTTATGTTTATTTTAACATCACTACTTTACCATTGTCTTGTTTCACTTATTTTTGATATTGTAGGAATATAGTCTCTCAAACTCTCTCACAGAAGAAACGGTGAGGCCTGAGCCAAAATTCAGCATTCTTAAAGCCTATTGGGCACAATAGTTTAGTCACATTTAGAACATAAGACAAATATGCAATATATTAGGGACATGGAATATCTTAAATGCAGCCAAGTCATGTTCAGTCCAGAAACAGTATAAAGAGAAGGCAAACTTAGTTATATAGTTATAAGAACAAATAGGGATAACAGAAATTATGAATTTTGAAGTTGAAGTAAATATTGGATTGCATATATGTCTAGCATTTCTTTGAAAAGCCAGGTCTCCCTAGTTCATAGAATGCTCTAGAGGGTTTGATTCTTTCTCCTCACTATAGGCATGAATATATAAGCGATTTGGAGTAACCTTTGTACATTTAACTCTCTTGGCTATAGTGATTGGTATCAGGGTGTTCATGTGATCCACACAGATCCAGACAGAGTCTTATTTCTCTACATTTTCTGGTAAGAAGAGCAGAGAAGATAACCTCATTTTTATGGTGTTGATATGCTAGAAGTATATTAAACTAAAAAGAAATAGGTATGCAGAAGGAGTTAATTAATGCCAGTGTACAAAGGGAAATAGAGTTAAGACAGAGGAACAAAGGCATGTAAGCCACACAGAGGGTGCTTTCTGAAACCGTACCTACCAAAATTCTTTCATTTAGGTATATTATTTTGCAGACCTGTTTTGAATTAATTTCTGTTCCATGCTCTTGGATTTATGCATGCTAAAATAACAGATTATAATGAGTACTCTCACCTCAGTGGTATTTATTTTTCATTTTCTGAGCACTCTAGATAAACTAAAATGGCATGTGGATTTTAGGATTCAAATACATACATTTCAAAAGATGACTTTGGGGGTTTGAGACAAGAGGCAATCCTCGACTGCTTGCATTAGAAGAGCCTTCAGTGTCTGCTTGCAGAAATTCTTCAGACACCAGCTGCACCGCTACAATATATAGTGCTTCCCATTGAAGTAAGTGAAATTGCATAGTCACCTCTTGGAAAACAGAGATTTGGGGGACCCGAAAAGTCATGCTCCATATAGATAATTCTCAGGGTAAAAGTAATATTGGAGAATATAAAAGCAGTGCTAGTTGCAGCAAAATGATAAGGCGATAGCTGCTGTTTACCTGGAGGGCCTGAAGGAATCTTCACCCCTTTCAATCTTTTCCTGAGTTTGCTCAGCATTTGTTGAACCATATTAAGTTAATTTACTATTTTTCTAGCCATTCTAAACAATTTTCCATCCTTTGCTTATTTGCGGGTCCCAAGCCAACATCATATATTTTAGATTGTTACATAAGTACCATGTCTCTGAGTACTGATAACTATATCATCTTTTCTTGCATAGAAAACCATCCCAAACTAGAGATTTAAAATAACTGTCATTTATCAGTTCACAACATATTGGGTTGGTAATTTTGATGATTACAATACAGGTCTCTTCTCAGCTCACTCTTGAGTCTGAAGCTCAATGGGCAGGTTAGCAGTCTGGATAGTCTAAAATAGTGATTTGGGACCGGTGGGCCACAAGAATTTTGAAAACATGTAGTACCCAACTTTTTAGTCAGGGGCACTAACCTCTTTTCTCTTAGATTGTCAAATAAAAAAATATGACAGCTAACATAGCAATATCCACTCAGTGTGAATGAGTCAAAATGATACCTATTTTTTGTCAGATTGGCAAAAAATATAATTTTTGGTGTGCCATAGAATTTTAGTAATTAGTTTATGTGTGCCATGAGATGAAAAAAGCTGAAAATTACTGGTTTGAAATAATCTGATGAAGTATATTTTCCAAAAGTGACCACAGCAATATGTTTTTTAAAATCTTATATGTTATTTTTATCATGTGTATTGACACTTTTTCACTGAAACCTGGAGTCCACATTTTCTCCCCTTCAGTTTGGGTGGTCCTGCTGTAGAGGCTGGGTTAAGAAAGGCTATACAATTAATTTATGCCTAGATTTGTTCCATGAGACACTCATTCTTCAACCAACAGAGGGAGACCTAACTGACCTGTGTGGAGAAGCCACACTGAGTCCCTCCCGGAGCAGAAATAACAGACTCAGTCTACCGTCGCCATCAATCACCAGAGAAGTGTAAGTTTTCAGATGATTTAAGTTTACAGCCTTTAAACTGCTCCAGCTGACAAGAGAAGCAAATTCAGTTATCTCTGCCTAGTCGATTCCAAATACAGTATTCTGGAGGAAATTAAATGCTGTTTTAAGCCACTTAATTTTGGGGTGGTTTTTAATACAGCAGAAAATGAACAAAACAGATGGCCTCACTCATATGTCTGGCAGTTTTGAGACTATTGACTGAGGAGCTTCAATTCTGCTCAGAGTGGTTTCTCAGAGTATAGGCTAGCTCAGACTCACTCAGATTTTGGCCTCACCTTTCTAAGCACAGAAAAAGAGGGCAACCTCGTGTGCATAGGCATTCGAGTGACAATTTGTATCATGCTTACTAATGACTCATTCATTGACCAAGGCAACCTGCCTCAAAATTCATATCATGGTTGAATGCCTTGGTCATGGGTTCAGCAAGGAACAATAAGCATTCTGAAGGCATATGGCTTCTGGCACAAGATCAAATGTGACACTCAGTTACTGCACATGTAAGTGTCTTTCTGCATAACTACCACACATTTCCTGGGATCCTGGACTTAAGAGTAGCTATGAATTTGGAAAATTTTAGTGGATGTAATCAGTGTTGAAAGCTTAAATGTGATATGAAATAAAGATAAGAGATTTCTGGATATAATCAGATTTTGAATCGCCATCTAGAATAGGTCTAAAGAGTCTTACCCAAAGTATCAGCTTGTTGGCATTTTTCACACTCATGAAGTTTATATGGGGCATATCTTAGAGTAGAAAACTATGATTGTCATTCTAAGACTTGAACTATGATGTAGTTTGACACTTGTTCGTATATAGTATTTTCTTGTCTAGGATTTAGGAAAGCTACTACTGACTTATATAACAAGGGGCATGGAAACCTCCTCCTGGAGGCCCAAAACTCAGATGTAATTTAAGATGTTATTCCACAGTTTCTCCCAAGAGTAGTGGACTTCATATAGAGCTAGGTATCTATGAAGTAAACACCTTTTGGCTATAAGTGCATGGTCACCAAACCTGGCTTAGGAAGCCTATGTTATTTTCATCTGAGCACTTATGAGATTTTGAAACAGCCATTTACAGCTGAGAGGTGAGTCTGATTCATGCGAGGCTGGGAGCTGTGCCTTACACAGATAAAATCAGAATGATATTCTGTTCACTGTGAGGGAGCTGGTGAGATGGTATTCTATCAGAGGAGAATGAGGAAAGGACAGTCAATGTGTGAAAAGTGTAAGGGAAATAAAAGCTTCGGAGCATAGGAATAGAATAGATACAGAACTTTTAACCATGATATATGCTGAACATTAAGAATAATATTATGTCAGACCACATAAAATTACCACTTTTTATAGAATAAAAATTTTCTTGAATATTCTATGCAGTTAAACTTAATTAGAAAAAAGGAGGTACTGATTTAGTCTTTTCTCCATCTCAGTTATATGAAGAACAATTATCCCCAATATGTGTGGAGTTGTGCTGTTTTCTTTTGAATGTTTCTGATGTACCCATGTGAGTTGCTAGGCAGATCCCTGGTCTACCTGTAAATATGTACTTACCTAATAATAAGTCCTTAGGCAAACCAAGTTTGCATTACCCATTTAATATTATACAAATGAATGCAAAATAATTTTGGAGACTGGATAATTAAACTAACAATCAAAAATGTTGACAGCTGCCAAATGTTCTAGAAATATTTGCACAGTAAGAGCTAGGTGTATTGCATTTATGGTAAGCAGGCCTTAGCATAATATAAATTGTCACTGCTGGGGACTGGAAAAAGTTATGACAGATATTGGAAGAAAAGATTTGGAGAGAATGGAAGACCTAGATTCATAACAAGGAGCAGAGAAGGTTTTGATTATAAATGTATTCCATCTCTGCATCATACACACATATATTCTTCTATATACCAATAACTTGGGGATATAAATCAGTGCATTGCATTCAGGGTCAATCTGATTGCTACCAATTCACAGGCTCCTGGAACTTCTGTGAACATAATTGATGGAGGCTGTTCTGCATTGAAGCTTTCCACATCTTACTGGGAAACAGAATGGCACATTATCAATGGAGGTAAAAGAAATTTCTTTTAGAATTTCTATAGGGATTTGAAGAAACTAAGATAATTTGTTTCTCATATGATCACATAAAATATTATATATATATTTATATGTTTAGGAAACAAATGTTTTGGAAAATAAAAATTATTTATAATTAAAAAGTGCTGAACTTTACAAAGTTTATAGTTACTCAAGCCTGGGCGATTATAAAAATAAGAAAATTTCAAGAAATTTTTTTTCTATTCTGGACTCCTACATGACTGTATTATAATAATTGGGCCATTACACATGTCTTTGATTTTCCACTGATCTCGGGTATACTTGATTTCATCATTACATATTATGAGGACATTATATCAGAAAAAATTACTTGAATCTTCAGAAGGAATATACTTAAAGGATGAATACACTGTGCTTTATTAACAATAGAACCTATGAACAACTAGTGTCCCTTCTATCATTTCAGTAATGTGGATATAGAGCACTGAAGAATATTTTTTAGAAAATAATAAAAATTCCAATGGCAGCACCTGAATTTGTTGACAAAAATGACCAAAACCTGTTCAACATCCCAACTATAAAACACGGAATAGTTCTCAAACTTTCTGGTGTTCGTTAACCTCCATGGGCCTTCCAGGATGAAAGGATCCTTTGACTGCCCTTCCCGATCACTTCCTACTAGAAGGCACTAATACCCAGACATTTATGTTATTCACTTCCTTTTTATTTTACTTCATAGTATTGCAGAACAGCACACACAGGGGCCTGGACTCTGGAAGATGGTATACTAATACCATAGAGACCACCTACTTGGTGTACTTTTATCTGCATTTATTGAACACCTGTTCTGTACTGTACACTATTCATGACATAGAAATGACCAAGTACTCATCATAGCTCTCAATCCCAAGTCAGCAATGACTAAGTATGATTCAAGTTTGAATCCAAAAAGTGTCTGACAAACAAGAACAAAAGTGGCAGCATGACGGTTATTGAATATAGTGATTACTTTTACAAAGAAGCCATTCTCCTAGTTATTTTATGAGGAAACTATAGATTTAATTAAAATACCATGGGATGAAATCTTGACAAAAATAGAACTTAGCCGCATGTTAGCAGATTGTTAAAAATAAATATGCATAAATATATGGAACAGAAAGCATGATCTAGTTCCTCTTGAAAGGGCATTTGCATATTTTATTCTGTGTATTGTATCCAGGAAATAATTACTAAAAGTTTACTATCCAGTGCAAGAAGTTAGACTTTCATTTGTATTAAAAGCTCCATCTTTGAGCATCACTGCTTTTCAATGGAGGCACCTGGTTTCCAAAAATAGATAGAATTTACTGAGCAAATCTCTAAATGTGTGTGTTATCTCTGTCTGGATAATGAAGTCCATTATGCTCCTGTCTTAACCTATGTCCAGGCATAAAGGATGTTTTACTGTCTTCTCCCTATTCTCTCTTCTACCACACCACTCCCTGACCCAGTCACTATTTGTCATGCAACACATGTTAGAGCGAGCATGATCCTTTAATACACCATTTAGAGAACAAAATCAGGTGGTCTCCATTAAAATGCACTTAAAAATCCATGTGTACAAAGCAACTGGTTTTCTGTCTCACAGGTGAGTACTCATACATCAGCTTCTTCATGTTTATATCCCCCACACGAATGCCTAGTTCTTCAATAATTCCTTGTTGAATTCAATTGGATGTCATCATTCATTTTACAGAAGGTTTTGATATAAGCAACAAGACCTCTCCTAATGAATTGTGATTTGCCAAAACATTTTATATACTAATATTCAAGAGTACATCTACTATGAAAAAACTTTTATGCATAATTCCTCTTCACTAATAATACATAAAATCATGAATCTCATGAAGCAAATGAATCACTGTTCATATTGCTTTTAGTTATACTTGCTTATTCTTTTCTCTGTCTGTTATTATGTAGGAAGCTCTTTCTAAAATGCTTCTACTCATATTTTCTTTCTTAAATCCTACATTGTTTCCCAATCCCATTTAAGGAAGATGCTACCTCCTTAATACCTTCCTTGAGTCCATTGCTAAAAAAATTCTCCTCCTGATCCTTTAGAATACTTTATATGCATTCTCCATATTTTTCAATACTTCATTATTCTGTGTATTGATTGATTACTTTATGACAACAGCTTTGTAAATAAAGAG
>PVKM010040603.1:0-13397 GCA_004027735.1 Carollia perspicillata
TCTTCATCTAATTTCCAGTCAGTTCCCCTAAAAATCATCTCCTCTGCTTCTTAGCTCAAGGTAGCCTTGGCATGCAGACTAATACTACAGAAAGTCCAGCATTCGATGTAAAGCAATCAATATCGCAGGAAACGGGACCAAATATCACCTTCTGATAGTCAGCAGAACACTGCCACATGCTGTATTCTGAAACAACACTGTCTGAAACGATCTGAAAACTTGATGACCTCAAACAGAGTGTTATGCATACAGGCCCATTTCCACTCCTGGAATGATGCCACCGCTGTCCACATCCTGTTTCTTACAAATAATTCTGAACCCTGTCTCACGGCAAGCGCTAGAAAGTTAAGTAACTACCAAGTCCGATAGTTTCTTCTTTCTCTCACAAGTCACCACTCACCTCTTGTTGTGTGACGGGCAGAATAATGGCTCGCCGAAGAGGTTCACGTCGTCATTCCTGGGAGCTGTTACAGGCAAAAGGGACTTTCCGGGTCAAATTCAGTTATGGGCCTCAAAGAGCAGCGTTGATTCTGGATTATCCGGGCAGCTCCAATGTAATCGCATAAATCCTTAAAAGCTCATGGAGGCCGTCTCCCCGCTGAGGTTACAGGGATGTGATGTTGGAATGAGGGTCAGAGAGACGGCGGCCTGGGAAAGATTTGATGCCACGTTGCTAGTTCGGAGAACTAGGGAGGTATGTACAAAGACCCGAGAGAGGTCTGTAGATGCTAGTTGTGGCCTCCAGATGAACGCCAGCGAGAAATCTCAGCCCTACAATGCTGTGAAACTGACTAAAACTTTTGAGAGCTTGACTTCGTAATAAAACTTTCCGAGCAGCACCCGTGGGCCAGCTCAGGGGCATCGGTGCTCCTCCGCCTTCCTCCAGGCCAGATGGACTGCTAGAGCAGTGGCTTGTTGCCCTCGCCCGCCCTTCCCCCCGCCCCCAGGGGACAGAGTCCAGGCCTTCCAGAGTACCTCGCCCAGCCGCGCCGCGCCCCCTGCAGGCCAGAGCAGCTGACCTACAAGCTAGAACAGTGCCCCCCATGAGGGGCCCAGGAGTCGGTCCTCCCAAGAGGTCAGTGGCACCAGGCTTGTCCCCACCCCCACCCTGTGGTCCAGAGAAGCGTCCCTCCACCCTCTTGCTCCAAGGCCAGGGCCCTGTGGGCCAGAGCAGCATCCCATGCACTAGAGCAGTGGCAGGCTGCCCTTCCCACTTCCACCACCAGGGCCATCTAGAGCTGACTTAAGGTGGGCTAGAGCAGTGACTCCTCGTCAAGCCCCACCCACTTCCCAGCAAGAGTGGCTGTCCTACAAGCTAGAACAGCCTCCCCCATCCCAGGCCCAGTTTAATACGGTCCTGGCAATAAAGCAGTGGAACCTCGCTCACCCTCACACCATCCCCTACTACCTGGACCAGAGCATAGTGCCCCCTACCCCTTGGTCCCGCAGTGACTCCGTGGCCCAGAGCACCATCTCATGCACTGCAGCAGTGGCACAGTGCCCCCCAGACCTCCACCACTAGAACCAGAGTTCACTCAAGGTGGGTCAGAGCAGTGACTGCTCGCCCAGCACCAACCCTTGCAGGCCAATGGTGCAGCCTCGAAGTCTATAGCACTGGCACCCTCCCCACCTTTCCAGGACCTCTGCAGTGGCGTGGCCCCCTCCCTGCATGCACAGTCCCTGAGTCCTAGAGAAGAGGAGACTCAGGGGCCACCACAGTGGCACTCTGCCTTCAGTGGGAGATAGATGCACTAGCCTCAGCACTGGAGAGCCACTAGCTCTGCCCTCTCAAGTAGGACTCCCATGGCCTGGTCCTGCAATATGTTGAGCAGACAGTGGCCAGCCTAGTCCTGCCCTGCACAGGATGTCTGGGAGTGCCCTGCTGATTTCGGGCAAAACTGAGTTGTGTGGCTCTTGGCTAGAAGCCATAGTTCCCTCACATGCCAGACCAGCACCACCTGTCAAGTGCAGAGCCTCCTTCCATGAGGCCACCTCTTGGTCTGTTTGGGCCTGCTGTATTCTGCAAGCCACACCCTGCGGGAAATCTTGAGATCCTGACCCACCACCAGGTCCACAGGCACTGGCTGTCAACGTAGATGGTACTTCTTAGCATCTCTCTGGTAATGGGAGAGCTGCCATTCGACAAATATTCACTGGGTGCCTCTATGTGCTAGGCCCTCTTCTAGGCATCATAGATACAAATGAACGAGACAGACAAAATCTGTTATGCTTTATGACACTTGCATTCTGGTAGAAACCAATGGCAGGAAATAGAGCCGAAAAGGCCCACTGGGACCAAATATGAAGGCCCTCAGTGACCAACTAAGGGCCTTGGACATTGTCCTGAGAACAATGGGGCATCTTTAAAGGCTTTTTATCACAGGGTGGGCATGCTCAAGTTTGTTTTAGAATGCTTACTTTGGCTATAAGTGCAGACTACATTCTGAGGCAGGGCCTCGGCAGTGGGTGGGTAGCAGAGACTACAGGCATGGAGACTACTCAAAAGCTACTTGTTTGAGCAGACCTGGCTGAAGAGAACAGTGGTCTGCCCTGGAGTAGGGACGGTGAGAATGGAGAAAGCAAGCCTCGAGACAGTCATCGTCAGGACTTTGTAACTGTTTAGACAGGGGGGTCTGAAAGAGAAGATAACCAAAAGTGAACCCAAAATTTCCAAATTAATGAAGGAAACTCATTTTAAACGCAAGCTGAAGGGTTAACGGATTCAGTGTGCAGCAGGTACCCCTAGCTCAAAATACAGGTCTGGAGATCAGCCTACAGACACAGAATTTGGGAGGCAAATGGGGAAAGGGTGAAACAACCATTCCCAGAGGAAGTGCAGAGTGAGCAGAGAGGAAGGCTGAAGAACCCTAAAGGACGGACATGCTCAGAGAGGGGCCAGAGGAGGAGGAATCAGAGGGGGAGACTGAAACCCAGTCGGCTGCGTGCAGGAGGACCTAGAAAGAGAAGTAATCCGCAGGCAGGCAGAGGGAGTTCCCAAGAAGAAAGAGGAGGGATCCCTCTTGGTCGTACCTTCTCATGAAATAGATGTTGAGTCAGGCCCCACACCCATGAGTCCTACCACAGCATATTCACTGAGGACACACGTACCTCAAAATGCGAACATCAGTCAAATGTCCATTCTTAATACTAATTGCCCCAAGAAGTAACCTTGTCTTTTGCCCATCTTCACCTATGCTTAATTATCTAACAGAGCTCACCACAGAAACTTGTAAAATGCTGATCAGAGAAAAGCAGACACATGCAAATACAATGTCCAACACTTTTCATCTTGCCATGGAATTCATCACCGTAGAGTCCAAATTATTTCCCATCTTTTCATCCCAGAGACCAATTAAACTTCTCACAAAGCACATCTCTACGCCCTTGCTCTCACAGTGGGAGAAAAGTGTACAAAACTTCTGCCTCATCTTATTTCTCACTTTCTTATTCTACTCAGGCCCAGGAAGAACAATGCCTGGCTAGAACCTGTTTCGTTTAGCTCTTTAGCAACTGCTGCAACAGCTGCCACGCAGCACCCTAGAATACCTTTCCTAAAACTGGTGGACCCCTTCAGCCCCCTCCAGGCAGTGGGGAAACAGGCAGTCTCAGAAGACATTGTTTGGGGGCATGCAAAAGGGATTCGGTACCTAGAGAGGTGAATTTAGCAATGGCAACCAAAATTACAAATGCTTTGCCTAGTGATCCAGGAACCTAGTTCAGGGAATTTATCCTGTAGAGATGCTTGCACATATAAGAAATGCTCTCTGTGTCATGCTTTATCTGAATGCTTCATTTGTAATAGCCACATACTGGGAACAAGTATGTCCACCAGTAAGTGCAGTACAGCCACATGAAAGAATATTATGGTGGAAATAAAAACACATGTTTATCTTGAGTGTATTTGCGTGAAGGGTCATCGAATGGATTCATAGAACTGAACTGTGGGTATCTGTAGGGGCAGCAAGGTGAAGTAGGGTAGGGGTATACAGGAACAGGCTGAGAGTGAGACTTCTTAGTGTTGCTTTTGTGGATCATTCTGCTCTTTGAATCATATTAATGCAGGACCAATTCGGAAGAACATAATTTAAATGAAAAATTACACTGTTACTGTCCAGTATGTGACGGTAAGCTTGGAAATTTATTTCACGCAGCTGATACATCCCTAACACGAGCACCACATACAGGTAGTGGAAAAGAAAGAAGTGCAGCGCTATCAAACTTTTTAAAACAGATGCAAAATTTATACACAAAATCTTAGAAATCAGAGATGTTAATTCATCAAGGACTAGATCATGACCAAGTGCAATTTTGTTTTGGGAATGCAAAAACTAGTCACCTTTAGCAGACTCTGTCAGCAAACTAAAGGCCCAAAACGTGATTCATGCAGCAAAGGCATCTGAAAAAGGTAGCATGCATTCTTCATGAAAAACAAGGACTATAAATAAGATGGAAATGCCATGAAACGGTATGGCAAAGACTCTACCCCAAACCTCAACAAGAAATAATCTGTGAATATGATTAAATGGCATATTGGAGTGAATTATACAATTCTTCCAGACTTCCTAAAAGGAAAAAAATCAAATTTTAAAAAGTAGATGAGTGGCCTACAACAGAGCATCCAGGAAATATGTATAGCTATCCAGTAATTAAGAAAAGCTACTGGCAATTTCACCTTAACTGCTATAGCTCACTGGGTTGGGAGTCATCCAGCAAACTGAACAGTTGCCAGTTGGGTTCCTGCTCAGGGTACACACCTGGGGTGCGTGCCAGGTCGGAGGCTGGGGGCACACGAGAGGTAACCTGGTGATATTTCCGTCACACATCGATGTCCTTCTCCCACTCTTTCTCTATCCCTTTCCCTCCCTCTAAAAATAAATTAATTAATAAACAAACAGACACATAAATAAATAAATAGATGAAATTTAAAAAAAAAAAAAACTAGCCAATAACATCTCTTAGGAAAAGAAAAACCTAATTTCAGTTCCGGGGAAGGAAATATCTAACAATAGATCCTGGCATCACTGGTTATCCTCTTGAGAGAAAAGATGTCGTACTACATTGAAAATAAGTTCCAGGGGCATGAGAGACCTCTGAACAAAAAAGGAGCTTGGAGGTAGAGACGAGCTCCTTAAACTAATCATAACATTAAAGTCTATAAAAGATAGGGCATGAAAGATTTTTGGTGTGCCAAAGATAAAGTGTTTTCTGATCCAATGTATCAAAAATCACCTTAAAAGACAACAAAACTGGAGGAAAAAGAGTGTAACATAAATTCAGACAGAACATTCACACCTGTACTATAGAGAAAGAAGTCCTGTAAATTGAAAAGTAAAAAGGCAAAGAATTCACTATAACATGTGCTAAGGATGAAAAGAGACATCCGACGGGGGACAACATTTAAATGACCAAACAAACTTGTAAAATGATCCTTCTCAAGCATTCAATTAAATGCATGTTATTCCAGGAAAAAAGATGCACCTATACTCATCAAATTGCAAAACAACACCACAGACAAGTGAAAACGCTGAGGGATGCAGACAAAGGGCTCTTCATGAAAGAGGCCCTGGTGGTGAACACATACATTGCTAGGGCTTTTTACCGGTTTAAAAATATTTTATTTTTATTTATTTATTTTTACAGAGAGGGGAAGGGACGGAGAAGAGAGAAAGGCAAATATCAATGTGTGGCTGCCTTTCTCATGGCCCCCACTGGGAACCTGGCCCGCAACTCAGACATGTGCCCTGACTGGGAATGGAACCGGGAACACTTTGGTTCACAGCCCGCGCTCAGTGCACTGAGCTACACCAGCCAGGGAGGGCTTTTTTATTTTTTAAAAATGAAGAACACACATAGGCTTTCCAATTCTATGTACAGCTATGTGCAGCTCTCATAAAGAAATAAGAGCAGCAGTGCATAGGACTGTGCATGAAAGAATTCCTAGTAGTCCATTGTTTGTTGTAGCAAAAACCTTCAATTCCCACTACCAGGAGATGCTTCAATAAATTGTGACGTGAGAAGAGGGGCGCCAGCATCATGGCTCCATGAGACGCCCCTTCTTCCGCCTCACATTCCCTCCCTTCTAACAACTAAAGTTTGGCATCCGTCCACGGACAAATTGCCTCTGTGGGAGTTGTGGGAGGCAGAACCATATGTCAGGGGACCAGGGAGGAGTCCCATCCATCTCCATTTGTGTGTCAGGTAATGGGCAGACAGGCCTGGGCATGGGCTGCAGAACCAGTGGGAACTGCTAAAGGGGCCCCAAACCCTCCGGACGGCCGTAGGGGAAAACCTGGAGAGGACTGACTTGGGCAGATAGCGACAGATGAGAGAGACTTTGTAGAAGTTCAGGCTTCCCAAGGAGAGATTCCAGCACTGCGCTGTAGAGAAAAACATTACGAGTCTGGACCCTGTCCAGGACACTGCTGGAGAAACCCATTTCTCTCCAGCGGCACCCCGAGTACTGGGGCAGTACCTCCAAGACTGGGAGGCAAGGAGGAGATCAGAAAAGAGGCAGATCATATCACTGGGTATTCAAGGGATGTGGATCCTGAGGGCACTGAGGACTACAGCAAGAAGGCTGCCCACAAGCTGCTGGGGAATCCTCACCCCAGGATTCCCCACCTGGCTCCTGGGCACAGCCAGGACCCCAAGCGTTAAACCTGCACCACCCACCACTGCAGCCAGTGCCCCGTGCGTGCTCCTGAGTGTGGTGGCCCAAGTGGGCTCTGTTCTGTCCATGTGTGTTCCCAAAGTGGGTACCACCACAAAGGAACGAAAACTGATTTCATGGTATCTAGGAACCTTTTCTTGAATTTCTGCTTTACTACGATAATGACAAAGACAGTCAATGGGCATGTTTTCCATGCAAGTTATTGTGAAAGTAACAACCTTGACAATGAGATTAAAATACTGATTCAGATTTAGGCAAAAGCTGTGAACACTTGTTCATGCATCTACCCTGCTCTCATGCAGCCCACGGACAACCGCAGGAAACTAAACCCGGCCAGCAACCTGAGTGTTTGGAAAAGAATTCCGTCTCAGATGGGATTGCGGCCCTATTTGCCATGCACCTCGATTTAGTGTGATTCAATTGTGTACATCAGTTTGAGGGAATTTCGGCGGGTGGCGCAGGGGCTGGGCAGTAGACTTGCAACTGATTTTCCAACAAGTCACGGAATACAGATGGAAAAATTGCATACTGTGTATTGTCCTGGCCATATGGCTCACTGAATCAAACAGAAAAAATGAAAGGGCAGGGAGAGTACCCTCTGTACGCTCTCCCGTCCAGAGGAGTTCAAGTCTACACACCTCCTCCTTGTTTGCGGCCCATCTAGAGATTGAATATTCTGACCCGCAGTCAACCATCTATACAATCTGCCTAAATGCTGTAGTTACTAGGACACAAAAGTATCCCAGCACTGGCTCCACACCTGCAAAAGGATAGATAAATCAGGTGATTTCCCAGAATAAAAGAGCTTTCAATAAATTTACAATCTGTAAACCAAGTCTCGAAATTCCCCATCATGAGTATGTCATCTCAGAACCCAAGACATATTACATCTGGACCCTTATTCCTGTCGTTAGACACAAACCAAATCACAAATTAATGATATTTGAGGGAAGGGAGCAGACAGAGAAAAAGACTTCATGGGTGCTCACCCCTTTGGGGGGAGGGGGATGTCCAGCTTGTAAGAGAAGTGATGTAGGCGCTAATCTGTTGACCCTGCCCTCCTCCCTCTAAGATTCCTTCCCCTGTGGCAACAGCAACACAGAGCACATGAGGCAATGTGTATTCACAGTAACTGGTTTACTTATGCTCGCTGTGATAACACCATCTTGATGAACATCAGATAAGTGCTATACTCAAAAACACTCTTGAGCACGCGAGCTCAGTATGTGGTCACAAAATGAAAACAATCCAGCATCTTACTTCTTATGCGTCTTCATGTATTTCATGGACCAGGAAATCTTGTTAAATCCAGAAATTTGTAACATTTTGTTTCCAATAATACAACACTCAAGATATTTTAAAGCCGTTACAAACTCTCTAACCCACCAGATTCTCAAGTTCCAAAACAGTACATTTTTATTCCAAAGAGTATTACTCCCACTTGTGTACATGTCTTTCTATATCATCTTCTTACACAAAGAAGCTCACCCTTGCCTTCCCCCACGTGTTTCCCTCTGCAAGGTCAAACTGCTACCTTTTTATACATGAATTAACCGTGCACTCCGCATGTCTGCACCATGGGTGTGAACTTCCTCATGACAAAAACATTGACTGTAGGGGTTGCATAGAGTGGGTCGATCAACATATAGCATTTTTATAGACAACATGGGAAATTCTTGTGTGCATCACGGCACCTCTGTGCATGCTTTACACTGCCTGTGCGCTTTGAGTATCTTCGCGGGGTTATGATTTAATGGACTCAGCTGCTTCAACTGATTGCAATCGTTGCTTATTTTCCTCTTTGAGGCTCAATTTTCTCTCTCTGCCCAGCGAGACACTTCTTCGAGCAGGCGTCTCTCCCAATGCTCAATATGTCACTCTGCTGGGTGACAGCCTTCTTCAAGTCTCTTTGTCCTTTGTGCCCCCAGTCAGCATCCTCACTCTTTCTCTGTGAGTGGCAAGATGTTCCAGGCTCATCTTGCTTTCTCCTGCCCCAGGGCTTGCTGCCAGCTACCCTCCAAGGAGCCCTGGTTCCTCTTATGGAGACTAGTTTAAGGAGCCAAGCTCTGGGCGACAGGCTGCAGCACAGATTTTCCACCATGCTACTGACAATGGGTACGGCGATGTTAGAGACTATTTAGGCGACTGCAGTGACAGAGCAAGGGATTTCAGGGCAAGAGCACATGTTTCCAATTTATCTCTACTTTTCCCAAACCTCTTTCCCCCAACCATGAATACCACATCATGCTATATGTTGTCATACCCAACTCATGCATTTAGAGTTCACTGCTGATGAATGTTCAGAAGCTTCTGTTTTCCTTTTCTTCCTTCTGGCTCTTCCACCGCGGGTCCCGGAATTCCCTCCAAACTTGCACAGGTCTAAATGCTCCTCTCTTCCGGAATCATCGGTGCCATTTTCACTCGAGAAGGAAAACAAGTGCCAGTCTCCCTCCAGGTAGCGTTGTCAGATACAGCAAATAAAACTACATGCAGTATTTGGTACATACTTATTTCAGAACAAAATCTGTCATTTCTTTCTGGACTTCAGATTAAACTGGACATCCTGAATTTACTGGAAAGCCTGCCTCCAAGCGAAGAGTAAGGAATGTAACAGCGTAGGTCACCCAGTATCACAGATAACATCCATGAACACTCTGTAGTCTATACGACTTGAAAGGAAACCATGAAAATACTGGTTTTTCAGGCCCTTTTCAAAATCTTACTAATTTTTACCGATGGTTGCCAGAGTGGAGGAGAGTTGTGGGGGTGGGTATACAAAAATGAAGGCATCGAGAAGTACAAATCTGTTGTTCTAGAACAGTCATGGGATGTAAAGTACAGCATAGGGAACAGAGTCAGTAATATTGTAATAACTACCTATGTGGTGCCAGGCGGGTATTGAAATATTGGGGCCGGGGGGCTACTTTGTAAAGCATACGATTGCCTAACCATTGTGTTGTACACCTGAAACTAACACAAAATAATACTGAATGTAAACTGCAATTGAAAAAGAAAACTTAAAATAAAGACATTTTCTGATTAAAGAAAGCCTTGTTTGTTTTTATTTTTATCAGCCAGAATGCACATCTATATTTCTTTACTTAAGTCCCTAACTTTGAACACAGATTTTCCCCCACCCCATCAAAACTATTTCATTAATGCTATTCTATTCTGAGTGTTGGCCCCACAGATGATGTTGAGTAGTGAACATGAATATTTCAGTGGCTCTTAGCTATGCAGAACTTTGATCCATTACCAGAGTGTTTTGTCATCTTAAAATCCCACAAAGCAACCTAAAACTTCAGAACACCCAATGACATTCCTATCAAGAATCAAGAGGAAAAATCTCTTTACTGTCGCAACTTCTAAACTCCCCAAGCAGTAAGTTTCTGAGGATTAATTTCTACAGTTTCTTACGAGTTTTCACAACGTCGATGTCTGAAGACGCACAAACAGGATTGCAGTGTATTCTCATTATTATGGCATTCGCCTTACATTGAGTCCTCCTCCCCAAAAGCCACACAACAATTGCAGACGCTTTTAGGTATTTCAAGAGGTTTTCTTCTGTATTAGATTACACATGCGAGATTCAGAAACTTACTGCAAAAACAGTGCAAATGTCCTAATGTTTGCATGGATTAAAATACACCACGCTTGTTCTCCCAATTTGGCAGTCTGTGGTGATTGCACCCCCACCACAGAGTTGAAATGTAGTCAGAAAACACGGCAAAAGTATTTGCCAAGTAAAATTCCCCCTCTCAATTGTTACCATTTTAACTAAAAGTGTTGAATTAGAATCCCACGGCAGGGGGAACAAATGTGTGTGTGTGTGGATGGTGTATCCACACACGTACACACACGCCCACGCACACACACCAACTTATATACAGACAGATGTTTACAAGTACACACACACATGCATATACACATACACACATGCTTTGTGTGGCATAAAGGCCATGTTGCATTTGGTAGACATTTCTCGTCTTTAAACATTACACAAAACATGTAAATAAATCAACTGAACATAAAATCAGGAAGTGAGATTGAAAACAAAAACAACAAGTCCTCAAGAAAGTAGAAGGGATGGGAGAAGAATGAATGAGTTGGACAGTATGTAAGTAATAGGACTGAAATTAGTGAAATTGAAAGTGAAATTAAGAGCTGGCTCTTTGAGCGGCCCAAAGAAAGATGAAAATAAAATAGGAAAAGGCATCTCCAGCCGACCCATTTAAAGAATGGATGGCCATTGTCTAAGAAATCATACGCCTCCACAAAAGACGGGGAGTCATGTTAAGCTCAGAATATAAACATATTAAATGTTATGTGACATTTTAAATGTTGTGTGACAATTTTAAAATTATGTGTACATACTTAGCTTAACATTACTGCCATTTCATTAACATTAAATATAGAAAATTTAAAAATAACAGGTGTTTACACCGAAAAAAATCATGCTTTCCTGAATAATAAGATTATATCTAAAACTTATTTTCATCTTTTGCTCCTGCACTGTTTCTTACTTTAGAAAAAGGAAAAGTTAATTTTAAACATTTTATATACATGTAAATATTGGAGGAATTGATTTCAGGTGGTTGAATTAGCATTTGATGGTTACCCATGTGTGTCACCGAATTTTCCAAATTTAAATGGATGCAATTTTCTCAGGTAGGTTCACCAAATACATGTTCAGGTAGATCTCATGTTAGATGCAAAAATAGCATGTTTCCGCATTCACACACACATGAGGTTGTATGTGTGTAGGTCTGCCTGCAAACGATAGTGTGACTGGCGAAACCGAGCTCTAAAGATTGTTTCTAAGTGATGGTAGATTTTGCGATTTTTATTCTTATTTGTATTTTCTCTCTGTGGTTCCCAAAGTTTATCAAATGAATAAGAGAACGCCCTTAAGTAATAAACTTAATTTTCAAAACGATTCTATTTCCCTAAGAAAACTACTTAATATAATAATTTATTATAACTCACATAGGTAGTTCTACTCAGACCTGAAAGTAAATAGGTAACAATGGGAATTGTTTCTGAGCGGCAAGGTTTAAGATGATCCTTATGTCTTATTCCTCTTTGCTTGTCTGTTTACATAACGTCTAATCAAGAACATGCTCTTTTTCTTTTTCTAAGTCAGAAAAGGATTGTCAGGAAATGGATTTGTCAGCATTCAGTGAGGTCCCTAACTGGGGGCAGAGTCTTAACTTCCCTTTGGGAGGCGGGGAGCGTCACATTTAAAACACTGCCTTCTCCGTGAGAAATTCCTCGAATGGCACAGGTCACAGTCCCAGTCCCTAGCTTTGTACCTAACCTTACGGCCTGCAGAGGGATAGAGGCCAGGCTGTCCCTTAAATCTTCCTGGCAAGAACTTACGGCTGTCCGAATGCTTACCTGCCCCTCTAGTCCTGAAAGTTTTCAGAGTGAGACCTGCTGCGGTTTGTGCTGCTGCTCCTGGGAGAAACACAGTAGGTGGGAATGAGTGAGAGGGTGCAGAGAGATACAGGGGTTGCAACTGACTAGCCCGGGACTGGGTCCCCAGGATCCCAGAGGAAGGAGAAATCGCTACATGCTTGTTCTCAAATCCAGAAATCACTTTCTCTTCCTCCGCCTCTCTCCCGACAGGGGAGGCCCCTGGAGCAGCCCCAGCCCCAGGATTAGCAGCAGTCATAGGAATGGTAGCGATCTCTTGGCCCAGTCCCCTCAGTGCCCTATAGCTTGCACCCCGGTAACTTGCTGCAGCCTGACCAAAAACCACCATACCTGCGCCCGTCTGTTTTTTCTCGTCCTCTTCCGCGGGCCCTTCCTGCTTGTCAGGCTGCGTGCTTAACACCGTAAGCAGCACGTTCTTCATCGCGTCTCGTTCCGCCTGTACCCCACGAAGGGCTGTGAGGTTCTGTTGAAGTTGTAGCTGGGCTTTGCCCCTCTCGCTTTCTTGTGTATCCCTGAGTCTATTCACCATCCCTACCAAGGCATCATTGAGCAGCTGCTGCTCTTCAAGCTGCTTCTGCAGCTTTATTACCTTTACTTTGTCTTCCTTTCTCTGCCTCTCTGCGAAGCGCACTGCCAGGGCCAAGGTGCTCCAGGCGTACGCATTCTTCCTGGCTCCTGATATTCCTGAGTCCGTCAGGATATCCCTCAACCTCCTCTCAGCATCGCCCCAGGACTCACCCAAGTGCCTCAGATAGAAGGAGGGAGTGCCTCCATTTTGCAGGATTTTATTATTTATAAAATCTACAACCTCCCTGCAACAGAAGCCACAGGCTGGGTCCTTAAAGCTTACGGCCATTTTGAGTGAAGCCGTCCCTGACTCGTCTTACCTCAGACTGCACCCCGCGACAGGGTGTGACCTTTGACCTTGACCTCTGCCAACACTGCTCATGGGAAGTCAAGTGCCCCCTTGTGGCGAGCGGTTAGCCACTCTCAATGGAGTCAGCCGCTTCAGAGCCTCATTGGCATCAAGTCAGGGGACCGCACCCGAAAGACACGATAGGAAAGCCTGAGAGAGTCGCTGGATGTAACCATTAGGAGGCGCACGCAAAGGTTACAAGACAGAAGGAAGGGGAAACAGCGACCTCCTCGCCTCGGGCTGCTCGAGCTGCTGTTGAACGCAGACAGACACTTGCTCACACTGTTCGGATTCATATTTTACCGCTTGAGATTTCATTCACGGAGAATAAAACTTGAACCTTACAATGTGTAATAATAATAATAATAATAATAA
>PVKM010040604.1:0-13400 GCA_004027735.1 Carollia perspicillata
TACAAATAAATATGACAACGTCTTAGATAGCAAATCCTCTCCTGATCCCAGAAGATGCATGAAGCTTTGAGGGGAAGCCACCTTGGAGAGGGTCCTTTCCTCCCCTCCCTGGAAGGGCTGGACCCTGAATCTCCCCACTTTGGGATGGAGATTAGACGGTCCCTCCAATGCTTTGTGTCCTGGAAAACCCTCCTTCGGGCAGGTTCTAAGGGGACCCATGGGGACACCATGACTATACTTTGGAGTCCCCAGGCCACCCCCTGCTCCCTCCATAACCAGGCGTCTAGAGCATCTCCACACCTTGAGTTGTCACTTGGACTCTGCTGTTTATTCTGGGTGCTTTCATGTCACCTCTGCTGCACCTGGTGAGACCCAGATACAGTGGGGAGAAGCCTAAATATTGAGGTTAATGCCAGGAGCTTACTCATTGTCGCACTGGTCCTGCTCCCTTTTGGGGTCACCTGGACCAGGTTTGGGGACCAGGGCTGTCCTGGGATGCACAAAATCCAAACAGCACAGAGTATCGGGGTTCTGTAATGAGTGACGTCACCCCAGTGGAGTGTTCTGTGGCTGTGCCTTGTGCTGGCGGGACAGCAGAAGCAGAAGAGAGTTGCTCTGTCTCTTCCCTGGTGGTGGGGGGCACGCACTGTGTGTCACCGCCCGCCCTCCAGTGAGACCCCAGAGCTGCCAACTAGTTCGAACCCATTGAAGACTAAAACCCGTTTTTGTCAGCTTCTGCTCATTTTCAGTCAGGAACAAGAAAGAGGGTCCACAGCTCCCACAGGAGCTCCCAGAAGGCAGGACCCTGCCTGACCTTCAGATGCTTTCCCTTGTGATGTCATGGGACCCAAATGCGGGAGCTAAATACAATGCCTTCTTCTATTTTTCCTCCTTGTTGTAGGAGCCGAGCTCACTGTTTACAACCTCGGGGGTCAAACTGCTAGGCGGTAGCTAGCCAAGGGCAGAGCTGGGCATTGGGTCTCAGAGAAACTTCACAGAATGAAAAATTGATCAATTATTGCCCTTTAACTCAATGAGCTGTATATATAGTCATTAAAATTATACTCAGAGAGATTTTACAGACACAGAGGAAAGAGTTATTATAAAATTTAAAGGAAAACATGAGCTCATAATTGCAATTCCCATTAATGGCCATTATGTACACATATGCACAGTGTATGGCAAATTCTATGACACATAGTAGCATAGTAATGGTTGAGGGTAGTAGGATGGTGACAGTTTGTAACTTTTAAGAATTATCTTTCAGGCTCTAAGAAGGTTTGGAGATGTCAGATCACTGTGTTTACACCTGCAATAATCCAACCAGTACTATCCTGTGCATCAAATATGCTGAAATTAAGAAATATATGAAAATAGAAAAATTGAAATAAATTCACCTCCTAAAGTTTGTAAGATGTAAGAAATACTCTCATGTTTCATCACAGTCTTTATTTTAAATACTATAGCATAAATGATCACTTTGAAAAGCCACCAACTCTTACTTACCGGCTGTGGGCAGCAGGGCTCACTGAATATGAAGACCACATGGGCTCTCATCAGAACAGCTACCGTGTTTGTGGGTCCCTCACCCAGTGCTGTGCACTGCACATCGATAGCACTCAACACGCAAGGTCTCACCAGCCATCCTCACCAGTCCAGGGAAGATGTCCCATTATCAGTCTGTTTTATGTGTGCATGTACCAGAAAGTAGCAAATATCCCACTTTTACTGAGTCCCTGTCACTGCAGAGCCCTCCTTCCCTCTGGTCGTCCACCGTTAGGGAGCAGCTCACCTTCTCCTCTGTGTCCGGGCTGTCGGTGTGACCTAGACTGGACCTCAGAGGGAAGGCCTGGGGCTCCCAGTCTGCCCGTGACCAGCTAGCACCTTCACTTCAAGGCAAGGAATCAGCAAACGTCTTTGAGCATCACATCTGAACCTCATCTTCCAGTTAGTGATTTTAAGTTAATTCTTGTGTCTGTCCCTTAATGAACTCTCAGTATGAGTGAGATGGAGGTTGTTCTTTATTGATAAACTAGAGACCCCCGCATCTGGTGTCCAGCTTCCAACATTTATAAACCAAATAGGGATGTTTGGACTATTGATTTTTATTATTTAATGGTCACCCAAGGACATGCTTGTTGTTTTTTAGAGAGAGGGGAGGGGAGGGAGAGAGGCAGAGAAACATAAATGTGAGAAACATCCACTGGTTGCCTTCTGTATTTGTGCCGACTGGGACCAAACCTGCAACCTAGGAATATATGGGCCCTGAGCAGGAACTGAAGCCCCAAACTTTTAATTTCTAGGCTGACACTCCAACCCTCTGAGCCACACCAGCCAGGGCGAATTACTGATTTTACTGGCTTCCAATTGCTTACATTGTGTAGGGAGGGAGCTCTAATGCAGACTGGGAGCCTGGAGAAGAGACAAGTACCTTGCCCCTTCCTGTCTGCCCGCTGCTCTTGTCAGCCTTGCCCAATGGCTCTAGGTACTGGCAGTGAACTTCCTCTGCCCAGCCTTAGTTAGTCATTGTCCCAGAGCCAGCCTCGTCATTCCCTGCTGGGACAACAGTGCCCCTGGGGCGTCCCTTCTCCTATAGGGTCAATTCTGTACCCCGACTCCTCTGACCTTCTGGATTCTAATCACCCAGCCTCTGCTCTGTGCCCTTGAACCCTAGGGATGGCAGTTTCACACAGTTCTGCCTGTTTATCTGCATGTTCTCTGTTACTATTGTAGTTCCCCAAATCGTTGTAACCATTGTGCTGCATGAAAGTCTCTCTAGTATTGTACAATACTCACGATGCCTCCAGTTGTCTGGGGGCACTTGGGGGAAGGGGAGTGTGTGGGATGCTGGTACCACTATTCAGTTCTCCCTCACGTTGTCCCAGTTTTCTGCTTTCCTGTCCCAGGAGCAGGGCTATGCCCTGAGCAAGACACTATAGCTCTGCCTGAAAACATTTGTGCCAGAATTCCTGATGGCTCCTTAGGTGTCTGTGTTTTCACCCCATCCAGCCACACTGGGGGTGACAGAGACTCAGCTGTGTTGCCTGGTGGCTGAGGTGGCCCAACAGTCCTGCCCCTGTGTGACCCCACCCTGTGCGAATGGCGTCGGACTGAGAGACAGGTGCTCAGCTGCCAGCAATCTGTAACAGCACAGGCTGAACCTGATATCCCTTCCACAGGAGGGAATCTGAGTGAACATCAGGGATGAGTGGGGAACAGAAGTACCTGAGGGTGAACAAAGGGAGGTAAGGACATCTAACATCACATCGGAGTGTCAAGAAAGGCTCCTAGCTGCAGAATGATACTGTCTCTTAGCCCAGTTCTAGCAGACGCACCAAGTCATGACATCACACGTTTGCTCCTACAGCCTTGCATTTGGAAGCTGACAAGGACAAATGGAAGCATGCAGCCCTGAGTGGCCTTCACTGGGACCCACTCTATCACGTGACAGGATGACAAACTGGATGAATTGTCAGTGACTATATGGAGCTCTAACTAGGTAGTAGTGACTTCTGACTCCTGTTTTTTGGGTTGCTTCTACTGCACCGGCTCTCTTTTGGGAAGAGGTTTGCAGGAACCACTCTCCACGTGGCCATCAGAGTGTGTTCTGTTCAGGTCTCAGCTGGCTGATCACAGTGTAACTGTGCACCTTGATGATCGCGTGCTAAGAAACTTCCCTGGTAATGGACCAAAGGCCGCAGCTGGGGTGCTGGGCACAGGTGTGTATTTATTCTTGTGGGTGGAAAGCTATTGAACAGAACAAAAGAACATAATGGATTACTGTGGGAACAAAGCATAGACTTCACAGGGTAGGTACGAATTCCCTGGGAAGGGGCCCTGTGTTGCAGGAGGAAGTTTCTAGGAGACCGTGTGATATACCCAGACTAAGTTACACTGAGGTGGGACTACCACTTCTCTCGCAAGAACATGGGGGACCCAGTTTTCTGGGGTCACCAAACATACCTCGCAACTGCACTCATGCCATTTTCTGAAACATAAGAAGGACTCAGTACTTGTTGCTCATGGACGTTATCATCCTTCCTCATTTGTACCTGTAAACCCTGAGGGCAGACAGGGACAGGTCCTGGTTTGGGGGCCAGTTCTCTCTCAGGGTCGCCCTCACAGGTTCCATGGAGTCCCACCCTCTACAAGATGTGGAGAAACAGGCATTCCTAACACTAATCATTTCAGGAGCCTGGCTGCCGTCATTCGTGGTGTCTGTCTCAGGGTTAAAGCCCCTGAGGTCGCTGCAAGTTCACATAGAACCAGCACAGCGCTAACTGCTCCCCAGCCTGGTCCCCAGCGCTGTTCCCCAGGGGACGGTCAGACCCAATCTTCACTCTCCTCCAGAGAGGGAATTCAGAGAGTTTTGTCTCTTCCTGTAGGGAGAAGATAACTAGGCAGAATATCTAATGATCCTTGTGGGAATCTGCACTCTCAGTAGAAACTCCAGAAGGTTTTTAGTTCATCTGATTCTCAAATGGAAGCTGTGCCCCTGGGATTCTCTGAAGGACCTGCAGCAAGACCTGCGGCCCCTCCAGTGTCTGGGTCTCCACCTGCGGAAGCTGCAGAGGGGCAGGCTGCTCCCCTGTTCACAGGTGCATCTCTCTCCTCCGTGGGGTTGATTCCAGGTCAGAGTAGGTGCTCGTGAGAAAATCCCACACACAACAGACTGCTTTGTGCTGGAAGCTGGTGTTCAGTGTGAGTAGCTGAGGCCAGACAAGACAACAGCAGACACCACCATGGCTGTGTGCACGGGACTGGCATTGCTGGGTTACTCCCTGGCATTTCCTCCTGATTCCCACGGGACACCGCAGGTCAGTGGAACCAGCGCCTAGATTTCATCCTTCCCCACATTAGGGACTGTGCCTCCTGTGCTGTGGGCAGGGCCCTGACCACCCTCAGCATCTCTCACACTCCCCTCCTGATGTGATTGCATGGTGGGGGTCAGGTTTGCAGGTGTCACAGCCAGGCCTTCATAGCCTGTCACTGGCTCTGAGTAAGGCTGCAAGGAGCCAGAATAGAGACGGTCTGTGTTACCGAGTCTGGATGAAGAGAGTGACGTCCAGGGCAAGTTCTCTCCATGGAAAACTTTCCAGGAAGCGTGACAGTAAATTATTTCTTTGCTGAAACCAGGTAAGATGTAACTTTATCATATAGTTACTTCCTTCCCTGACCATCCCAGGTGATCATCTCATGGTGCTGGTTGTCAGATTGGAAATCACAGGATGTGATGTAAATATCTCTGCTCTCATCCAACAGGGCAGAATGAGTGCCAGAGTCCAGACCAGAGCTGGGGAAGTGGGACAAAGCCCCAGAGCTGAAGAAACTCCCAGTCACAGGACGGCCCAGGTGCAGAGCTGCTGGTGCCGACCTGGTGAACCTTTGTATGTGCGGCACTAGGGTGTTATTCTCACCATGGTATTTTCTTGTCTGTTCCAGGGTGTGTCTGCTTAAGAGATTTCATGTGTCTTCCATTTATTTTCATGCTGCTTATTTTTTAATAGCAAAATGATAAGTGTGGTAATGAAAATAAAAATAAAATGATAAGTACGTCTAAAATAAAATAATCTATTTATGGAGACACAAAAATAATAAAGTAAAAAGTTATTAAAAAGTGTTCCTACTGACTAATAATACATTCAGTTACATTCAGCAAAATTATTATTCTTCATGTTCAGAGGTTAAACATGTTTCAAACATTATTTATTGTGTCCAACTGTGTTGAAGTCGAATTTGGCCATATTGATGTGGCTCTCTCTCCCTTTATATAACATAGGAGTATTCTTGAATTGCAGGAAAGATTAATGTTACAAACTTAATGCACATTTACATAGAACCTTCCCAAATGTACTCATATTTTTGAAAATATTATATTTATTTATTTTTACAGAGAGGGGAAGGGAAGGAGAAAGAGTGGGAGAGAAACATCAATGTGTGGGTGCCTCTCATGTATCCCCCGCACTGGGGACCCGGCCTCAACTCAGGCATGTGCCCTGAATGAAAATTGAACCCATGACCTTTTGCTTCGGAGGCCTGTGCTCAATCCACTGAGCCACAGCAGCCTGGGTGCAACTGTACTAATAATTTTAAAAGTGAAAAGCTAGGATTGTCTCTTTCTTCCAGGGATCAAATTTTAACTGTGTACTTTTCTAACAAAATAGAAACCATGTCTTGGTTAATAGACCCAGGCAAATAGAAGATGCTTATCGTGTGCATATTTTTAACTAAAAATGACAACCATCTATTTGACAAACATTTCCTGAGTGCCTGTCTCATCTAGAACTATAGTAATTGTTATGAGGCATAAAGATGATTAAGACATATCAAAAGTTAATTATTTGCTGAAAGGGAATCTCTGTGTAAATAAGTGACACTTGATCTGAATCTCTTTATCTCTGATGTGTCCCAAAATTTACCCAAACCCTTATAGTCAGAATGTAACTGTTGTAAGTGCTGTTATTGGCCAAGCCCGAACACATGTTTGGTGTCTGAAGAGCCCCCACAAGCACCTAGCCTAACCCCCGAGGGTAGAAAGACCCTCTGTTCAGGCTGTGTGGCAGCCAGTCTTTCATCAGGGCCCAGAGACCATCAAGCAGGTGGCCCCCTCTCTCTGTCACAACTGGCTGCACCCTGTGAGGTCATGGTTCAGGTGAGGAGTGGGTGGTGTCCTGCAACACCCTTCGGGGTAGGACAGTGAGGGACTAGGGTGCTCGGTGTGTCAGCACACAGGTGTGTTTGAACGAGCCACTTGCATTTCCCACCTGAGCACACATCAGCCCAAGAATGCTCAGTTACTGAGGCCTGACTGCCCCCTGAGGGAGAGACAGTCATTCTCAGGAGTTTTAAAATTACTGAGTTCATCCACACTCATAAGCATTAAAAAGTGTGTGCATTAAAATTGTATCCATGGTCTGAAGAGATGACACTCGTAATTACTTGGGACCCCACCGTCCTCTCCCCTGAAGCCTCACTGTAGGCCTGTGTGGTGCAGTGGCATCATCTGTATGCAGCAGGGTTAGGTGATGTTCATTGTGTTAAAGTAATTGTTTAAGTTGTCATTGCTGCATAGGTAGGAGCCTTCTCCTCTTGTTCAAATACAGTGAAGCATCATGTAAAAATTACAGTGCCATTCACCTAGAAAACAGGGGTTTCCCTTGAATCAGAAACTGGAATTGAGAAGAAAACACTAGACGAGACCCTAGTGAGAAATTTGTGTCTCTTGTTAGTAACGTAGATGTACAGACGCCTAAGAGGAAACCCAAGTGCTGGTGTGAGGGTCGTTTCTTTCACGTGGACCATGTGGAACCTGGGGTGGAGGGGGTAGGACATGAAATCATGTCACATAAAATGTGTCAGTCCCTTCAAATAAGAGGGCAAATAGCCCAGGTGGCAGGTAGACCGAGAGTAAGAGGGACTTTCAGCCTGGTGACCACATAGCTGCCCACGTTGTAAGTCAGCCTGTTCTAAGCTCTGTGGACATTTAACACCCATCTGAGACTAGAGTGACCTGCAGGAAGCTGAGACCAGCAGGCTTTCCCCTGAGCGTCAGGAGAGAACCGGCGCCCCCTGGCGGCCACCGAGGTGAGAGCAGCCACCCAAGCGGGACAGCCACCCAGCAGAGGTGAATTCAGGGGTAAGGGCATCAGGACTGTGGGGTTAGACAGCCTTCCCACTGGGCGGTTTCTGACGGAGCTGAGTCCCCCTGCCGCTAGGATTTTGTTGTTTGATCTTTAGATGACCGGATATAGAGCGATACGTGAACACAGATACATAAATGGTGTGACTGCTTTCACTGAGCATTGTCAAATCTCATAAGTTACTAGAAGGATTCATAAGTTAAAATTCACTCAGTCAAGCACAATATGACACAAGCCTAATGAGATAATAAATAAAGTATTTATACTCATGGAAATAGTGTGCAGCTGGTCACAGCATGTTGCATAGAAATATTTTAACATGGGAAATGGTTTCTGATATGTTTCTAAGTGAAAGAAATAGGTAAACTAGCAACACTATTTGAAATATATATATATTTAAAGCCATGATAAATATGAAAATGTATACTAAATTGGTATAACTGCATATACACGTTACTAATAATGCTTATTTGTGTTCTTTCAGAGTATTACCTCTTTAGTCTTAAATAGAGTTTTGGAATGGTTTTCTAAGAAACTTTTGAAACTTGATGTCAAATGCTCACACAAGGTAAGAACAACCATATTCACACAATGACCCACATTATTAAACTTTCATCTTTATAATGTTCGATTCTGTGATTTTCTAAGTAGGAAGAAAACAATAATATAAACTTGGTAATTAACAAGTGTTAGTTATAAATATATATTTTGCCTAACAATAAACTAAAAATAATATCAAGACCACTTTCTTCAATGCTAATGTTAATGTAGTGAAATAGATTTGACTCCATAAAAGGGAAGTCAGTTAAGGTATTTTCAATTTTCAGAAACATGAGAATGTGTTATCCGAGAAACAATTTGTGTTCCTTGCCAAATTTTACGCTTGCTATCTTAAAGAAGGACATAAGAAATGTGACAAAAGTCCTGATAAAAGTATAAATTATTGAGATGAAGATACTGGTGTATAAATATGATTCTTCTAAAAGTAATCAGGCCCTTTTGGAGATGTGTCTGTGTCTGTGGCTGAAGTGGGGAATGCATCAGAAATGTGTGAAACAGCCATCAGAACTAAGGAAGTGCTGAGAATTATGGAGGCATGTCAAAAAACAAAAGGGCAACTTTGGTGAGTTTCCATTAGAATAATTAAGAATGAATAAATAAAAAGAAGAAATAATTATAATTCCTTGATAACAAAATTCTTGAGTCCATACTGAAAGAAGATGACAGATGCAGATGTATAAACATGTATAGATGATTGATAGATATGCGGGTAGATGACAGGGCCTTTCCCCATGAGGAAATCGACAACCAATAAATGTAGCATCAGTGATGGAGTAAGAAGACCACGTTTCACCATGATCAGTGCTCATCAGGCAAGACAATCAACAGGCTCTGAAATTAGTGGCTGAGCAGCTCTATGAGAAAGAGAGTGTTATATAGTAACTTTAATGGATGCTCCAGAAATTGCATTAGGGAAAACAATAATGATTCTAAATTGGAGATACTCAGGAGGCACTGTCTTCACCAGGTGATCCGAGTGAGCGTCATCAGTGTTGGGACAGTGAACCTCATGCACCTCCCCATGAAGCACACCGGAGGACACTTGGTTTCCCTGCAGGAAGTGAATAGTCTGAATAAACAATGAGGAGCTGCATGCAGTCCCATTTGAGGATCGTTGTATTGAGGAACTTCTCTGTAATCTTCCAAGATTCAGTGTCATGAATGGCAAAGGCAGAGAGAGTGACTATTTCAGATGACAGGAGACTGAAGATGCATGACATTAAATGTCACATGTCATTTTGTACTCGGTCCTGGGTGAGGGGAGTAGAGAGAGAATATTACAGATTATAGAATCACATCAATATCAAATGACCTGATCTTGATAATTGTGATTAGATTACTGAATGTCTTTATTTTTGGTGGAAAACAAGGAATTTAAGGGTATATGGGTATCATGTCTATTTATATTTTAATCTCAAGTGCTTCAGGAAAAAGTAATACTCATACATAATAATATAGTCTAAAAGAATTATATGGCAAATATGAAATGAATGCTAAAATTTGTTTAATCTGGGCATATGGTTATATTGGAGTTGTTTGCATAATTCTTGACTATGTTCTAAAACTTTTAAATTTATTTCATATTAAAGTTAAAAACAGGTAACCGGTTTTGGGGAGTAGAGGAAGCTTTCAAGGGGTGACAAGGATAAAGGCTTTCTCTGAGCTCATGTTGAGATTAACTCCACTTTCTCTTGATTCTCCAGCCCTGACCTCTGTCACCCTCTGTCCTTGACCAGCTCTGTGTAAGAAATGGGGGGGAACCGGTCACGGGTCACGGAGTTCGTGCTGCTGGGATTCCAGCTGAGTGCAGAGACGGAAGTGCTCCTCTTCTGGGTCTTCTCCCTGCTCTACACCTTCAGTCTGTTGGCAAACAGCACGATCTTTGCACTCATCTGTCTGGACCACAGATTACACACCCCCATGTACTTCTTCCTCTCCCACCTGGCCGTCATTGACATGTGCTATGCTTCCGATACTGTCCCCAAGATGGTGTCAAACTTAGTGACCCAGAATAGAGCCATCTCCTTTGTCCCATGCATCATGCAGACATATTTGTATTTGTGTTTTGGCTTTGCAGAGTGCCTGATTTTGGTGGTGATGTCCTATGATCGGTACGTGGCCATCTGCCACCCCCTCCAGTACACTGTCATCATGAGCTGGAGTGTGTGCATGGTACTGGCCAACATGTCCTGGTCGTTTGGAATTGTTGTGGCTGTGATACATGGCACTCTCCTTCTAAGGTTGCCGTTCTGTGGGCCCCGGGAAGTAAACCACCTCTTCTGTGAGCTCATTTCTCTCCTCAAGCTGGCCTGTGGTGACACCTTGGTCAACAAAGTGGTCATCTCTGCTACTGCTATCATTATCTTAGTTGGGCCCCTCTGCTTGGTGGTGATCTCCTACATACACATCTTCTGGGCCATCCTGAAGATCCAGACTGGGGAGGGCCGCAGGAAGGCCTTCTCCACCTGCTCCTCCCACCTCTGTGTGGTCGGGCTCTTCTTTGGCATCGCCATGGTGGTTTATATGGTCCCTGACTCCAGTGAAGGAGAGGAGATGGATAAAATACTGGCCTTGTTTTACATTCTCTTCAACCCAGTGCTGAACCCCCTCATCTACAGCCTGAGGAATGCTCAGGTGAAGGACGCCTTGTTTAGGGTGCTGCAGGTGAGGTCCAGGTGTAGGGGAAACTCAGAAAGTTTTCCCAATTAGAAGTTTCATATTCATATAGTAATATTCCAATTCCACCTCTGAAAATAGGGTAAACGTCCATGGAAGAGCATGGCTTTAAAGCTGAAATGGGACAACTAAATCATTAGAATGTTTAGTCTTTCTTTTAAAAAAATGATAAATACTTATTTTCTCATGCCAGGAATATTACACAGAGAAGATTTGAATGTTAGAAATTATATCAACACAGTTCTCTAACTTAGATATTTGACTTCTTAACACCATGTGGTAGTTGGAAACAGCACAGTGGAAGTCATGCCCTATGAGAGAACTTCTGAAGTGGACTGAAATATTAATACAGAAAAAACCTCAGAGTTATCTGAAAGTGCCTCACCAGTTGTATAGTGAATACAATGAATGGTTAAAGAAACTCTAAATTCCTTGGTGAAATAATTTAATAGCAAATAGGAAAAGTTAGGGAAAGGTGTACTGCAACAAGAAACCATGTAAAAAAATCCTACAATATCTTAAAGGTCAAATGAAGGAAATGTGTTAGTAAATGTTTAAATGCTTCTAGAGGTAACCGTTTTGAGCATTTCACAAACTTTACATTAATTCTTGGGTTCTGATAATTTCTAACAGAGCAAGATGAAATCCCCTGTTGGAGTTCTTGAGACTTTTCCTGCCAATATTCTTGTAGTGTCTGCACCACTCAGCTGAGGATGGCTTGAGGTGGCCGCAAACAGCACAAGACAACAGTGACAGAGCTGAGTGGCCAAGGGGGGAGAGGGATGTGGTGGGAGAGGACGCTGGGGAAGTTAACTCTTCACCTTTCTCACCCAGCCCCCCAGCCTGTCCCTCTCACAGCTGTCGGTCTGTTCTCTGTATCTATGAGTCTGTTTCTATTTTGTTTGCTGGTTGATTGTGTTCATTAGATTCCACATGTGAATGAGATGCTGTGGTATTTGTCTTTCTCTGACTGGATTACTTCACTTAGCATAATGCTCTGCAGGTCCACTCATGCATTTGCAAAGGATAAGATCTTTCTTCTTTTTTTGTGGCAGTGTAGTATTCCAAGGTGTAAATGTACCACAGCTGTTTTATCCCCTCATCTACTCATGGACACGTGGGCTGCTTCCAGTTTTGGGCCATTGTAAACAACACTGTAATGAACATCGGGTGCATACACAGGATCTGGCAGAAGTAACACCTGCTTCAGTGTGGTCGGTAGGGTAATGATATGGGTGTAATAATCTATAGTTTTGATTTGAACATTTCACCTAAAATGTCATGTGGTGTGCTTGAGTGTGACATTGTTATGTTACAGAATTACATGCTTATGATTTTTTAATAAGAGGTTTTGTAATAAAAATATTGTAATACTATTTGTGCCTGACTCTGTATTCTTTCAAAATTAGTGCTGTAGGCTTCTTTGGATATATTCCCAGAAGTGAATTGGCTGGGTCACAAGGCAGCTCCATTTTTAATTTTTTGAGGAAACTCCATACTGTTTTCCACAATGGCTACATTTCCAGTCTGCATTCCCACCAGCAGTGCACAAGGCTTTCCTTTTCTCCACATCCTCACCAGCACTGGTTATTTGTTGATTCATTGATGACAGCCATTCTGACAGGTGTGAGCTGATTTACCTTGTGGTTTCCGTTTCCATCTCTCTAATGGTTAGTGACATTCAGCGTCTTTTCTTCTGTCTATTGGCCATCTGTCAGTCATCTTTGGAGAAGTGTCTACTCAGGTCCTTTGCCCATGTTTTAATTGGATTGCTTGTTTATCGGTGTTGAGCTGTCTGAGTTCTTTATAGATTTTGGACATTGTTAACACCTTATCAGATACATCATTGGTGAATATCTTCTCCCGTTCAGTGGGTGGTCTTTTTGTTCTGTTGATGGATGCTCTTGACGTGCAAACACTTTTCAGTTTGATGGAGTTCCATTTGTTTAGTCTTTCTTTTGTTTCCCTTGCATGAAGAGATGTACCAGCAAAAATGTTTCTGGAATAAATATTCAAGATTTTACTGCCTGTTTCCTTCTAGGATTGTTATGGTTTTTGGTCTTCCATTTGAATGCCCTAGTTCTCTTTTCAAAAATCTGAGAAGCCCTGTCCAGGTGGCTCAGCTGTCTGGAGCATCATCCCATGAACCAGAAGGTCATGGATTCAGGTCCCCCTGAGGCACAAACAAAGACTGCAGGTTCAGTGCCAAGTCACAGTGCATGTGAGGGGCAACCTATGGATGTTTCTCTCTCCCATTGCTGTTTCTCTCCCTCTCTCTCCCCCCTCCTTTCCTACATTTCTAAAACGAATAAGCATGTCCTCGGGTGAACACAAAATATTCTGAGAAATATATAAAAATAAAAATATGATTCAAGGAAGTCAGTGACAAAGACAATGGAATTGAACCATATTGAAGGGTATTTCTCAAAACTGTAGAAATACATTCCCCTCACTTGGTCACAGCTCTCACAGTCAGAACCCAGGCGGCTACCACCTGAAGTGCCTGTACATTGATCTGTGCTC
>PVKM010040605.1:0-13399 GCA_004027735.1 Carollia perspicillata
GCTATTTCCAGAATGGAGGAGTCTGGGTTTCCACAGGATTTACCTGTGAGAAGATACATGTATGTTGCCAGACGGGTACTAGACTGTTGTGGTGATCACTTTGTAAGGTATCTACATGTCTCATCGCTATGTTGTACACATGAAAGCAATGCAATATTGTATGGCAACTATAACTAGATATTAACTCAAAAAAGTAGAATTCAGTTTTTGAAAAATAAACTACCCCTGTTTTTGTTGGAATGCGACTGATAGCTCTTCTGTAAAGTGAAACCCCACACTGTGAGAAGTGGATGGATTATAGTGGCCACATAGGATCTCCTTCCCAGGAGAAGTACCCTGCGTCAGATAGCACAATTTTACCCACAGGTCTTTCTGGTGTGAGGAGGCTAAGGCATAGACTGAGAAGGTTTCTTCCGAGCACCTCCCTTGAGTCAGCCTCTTAGAGCTGCTGATCCATCTGCAATGGCTTTGGAGAGAGATAGAATCACAGAGGATATTTCTGGGGTGTAGGCAGAGCCCTGCATCAACAAGAAATTGTTTGAGGTTTCAGTGCTTAATTTTTGTTGTTGCATTGTCCTTCCTTGAAAAGGGTGGAGAAATACTGCTCACCAATTTTTGAGCACCCTTCAGATGGTACCACTGTCTCTCTGTAGACATTGGGGTGAGGGAAGTACTCTCACAGTCTGGCCTGCTATTGCTTAAAAGGGTTAAATTTGAGGTTAAAACCTGTGCATCTGATACATCATTTTCTTATATCTAGTCTTTTAAAGAAGTACCAAAAAACTTCCTTTTTGAGTCTCCAAGGAGAGTCTGGCTTACTTTCATACTAGGATTAAAAAAAAAAACACAAACAAACCATATCTTATCTTTTCTGCTTTATTGAAAAATTCTCCAGTTCAATTTATTACCATATTTATTCAAGGTTACCAAGTTCTGATCTTTGGGGCATGCAAAAGGTAAGGATTGTCAGTGGTCTGGAAGCCTCCAACTTTGTCTTAGTTGCACCAACACAGGTGAGCAGGGCTGGATGCCAGGGTCTGCAGCCAGCACAGTTGCACAGGGCTCCACATTCAGAAAGGAGCTCCTCCTCTTGGGGTTTAATGCTCTGCAAATACTGTCATGAAATTCTGAGTTTTATCATTGACTCTAGGTTTTGTAAGTGAAATCTGATGGGACAATGGAGCAGGCACTGGGGCCTAGGAGCCTTGTGTACATCCTGTGCTGTCTCCTTCCCCTGGATGTGTTCTCAGCCCAATTTCCCTGCCCCTCTGCAGTAACTTCTGACACCCACCACCCCCAGCAGGGCCTGGATGCAGACATGGGTCTCTGCACTTGACCTGAAAATATCCCTGTGTCCAAAGATGTGCCCTACTGAACAGCAAATGAGAAAAACAGCTGAAGAGGTTGAGACAAACTATGGAAGAAAGGAAAAACCTTTTGTTCCCTTTGCTTTTCGAACAATGGATTCCACATTTTTATTTTGCACAGGGCCCTGTAAATTATACAGCTGATTCTGACCCAAGGCCTTTCTACCTAGCAATAAATAAATTGTATGTGCCCCTTGGTATTGTCAGCATACTAACGCTGCTTTCAACTGCCTCTCCTCTGACCTTGTGGGCTTTGTGTCAGCCTGCTTGTCCATTCCTTCTACCTGCCCTGCCCCAGTTCAGTGAAAGACTGCCTGCTTTTTGCTGCAGTCGGGCTTGATGTAGAATCCCAGTTGACTGTTGTGGTCCCTCAGGGATTCATAGTGGAGGTGGGAAGAAGAGACACCAACTTATGTTTAGGAATTTGAGAAAAAATAGGATAAGGAATTTTTAATTAGTGTAATGGAAAAAATGGCATGTCTTAGAATAAAAGCAGCTTAATTAAAACTAGGCTCACCAGAGGGATAATACACACTGGGCCATGTGATATTTCTAATTATCAGCGCCTTCACCTGAAAAAAAAAGAACAAAGACAAAACTGCACTGTAGGGATTAAAGAAGATAAAATGCCTCCCTGCCTGTGAAACTGTTAGGTAATCCTTGGCATTTCACAATGATAAAAAAATATATGTGTGATGTAAGATTAGTAAAAAGTTTGTCCAGAAGATATCTGGCCATGTAATATGAAAAATAGAGACATTTATTGAAGAAGATACAAGATACAAGAAACATTGTACATAGGACAATGACACCTCAGTCCCCTTTGAAGTAGGCACCTTGGGACTTCACACAGTTCTCCCAGTCGACATCAGCTGTCCCATTGTACTTTCCTGAATCTCACTGACAGTCTGCAATCTCTTCCCTTTCAAAGGTGTATTAGTTTTTTAAAAAGCCAGAAGTTCACAGCACCAAATCTGAACTTTAGAGGGACTAAGTCACCTGTGTGGTTTGATGTTTTGCCAAAAAATTCTGCAGGAGACACGATGGATGAGTGAGCATGTTTGACAAAGTTGCCAATCACCAGTTGCCCATAGCTGCAGCCTTCGGAATCATCCACATAGTTTCTGCAGGGGAATGTTCAAGTTTAAGGCAAAATTTGAAGCAGATTCATTGCTCTACTCACTCAGTCATTTTGAATGTGATAGCCACACAGTACACATGATCTCTCAATGATGTCTACCATCCCTACTGACTAGTACAGTGAAGTCATCATTGTTCACTTATGCACATTCCAGTCCACTGTCCTTGGCTGCCAGGTTACATCAATGTAATGTAAACCATTCTCCTTATGTTAATAATGGCTGGGCTTTTTTTTTTCACATATTCAGTAGAGAAAGGCAGTGAAGCCTTGAAATTTAGGTAGATACTAGGCAGAGATTCATTTTTTTCTCTCTCATGGTTGATATCAACAGTTTTCCCACATTTCCTTCCATTAAAGCTCTTTCTTCAAGTTTTCCAAACCCTAGAACAACTGGGACAAGCTGTGAGCATTCCTGAATGGGCATCGTCCATGCACTTCCTATACTCTCTGAATCCCCAGGGAAATGCAGGCTTCTGCCCCTATCAAGCAGTCATGAAGCTCAGTTAAGGGAAACTGCACCTTGGGGCACTTCAGACACTGGGAGAGGAGACTTGGGAATTATATGAAATGGCAAAGTTCTGTAGATTCCTGTATCCAAGCTTCTTGAGAATGAAATAATGCTTAATGGATTTATCAGTCAATGGATTGGATCCTTCCAATGGGCAGGATCTGTGCAGTGCATTGATATCCTTCAAGGAGAGGGACAGATATCTATGCAATCCAAGCAGCTATCCTTAGCACTGAAAGCCATTACCCCAATAAAGACAGAGCTAAGACTGGGACCCAGGGCTCAACAAACCCAACAAATTCTGATCACCAACTGTGAGAACTCTGAAGATACACTAGAGAACATGACTAGATATTTCTCTGCCATCGGGAGCCCTCACTCTGGGACAAGATTCACATTAATGAATTAATTATGCATACAAATTAAATTATAACAGAGAAATATTGCTTTCCGAGGTTACAAAACAGAAAACAGTAACCTTCTCTGCAAGGTTGGGGTGAGCGAACCTGGGCGGTGATGTGCTGACCAGGATGAGGGGCATGAGTACAGTTAATGAGGTGATTGGGAAAGGCAGAGAAAAGAGGACCAGATAGAAGGTCCTGTGGCTGGAGGGGGTGTGTAGCAAATGTGTGAGGCAAAAAGCAGGCGTAGGTGATTTGCTTGAGAAAAAGAGAAAAGGTGGAGTGTGGTGTGAGATGAGGCTGGAGAATAGGCAGTGGTTGAATTACCCAGGGTCCTAAGAATCATGTTAATTTTTCTCTTAGGAGCAATGGAAAACTATTGACGTGTTTATTTTAAGCTGGGGAACTAGAGCTAATGTGTCATATTTGCTGTTTTAAAAAATTCCTTTGTTTTAATATGGACCTAGACATGATGAATAAATATTGAATTCCTTTGAGATACCATGTGTTAATGTCAATGGGGCCCCTGGAGAAGGGAGTCCATAGGTGAGAGGGGAAGCATGTGGGTCACCCGCACACAGCAGACAGTTGAAGCCATGCACGGGATGAGTTTCCTCAGGGAGAGTGCAAAGCATGAGAAAAGAATGACACACGGGGCTGACCATCTGCAGCATTTAATGATTGAGGTTTCTGAAAGGCGAATCCAAAAAGAAATCTGAAAAAGTGTGGCAAGAGAAAAAAAAAGAAGAAGAAAAGCTAGTATAATGTGATTATGGAAACCAAGAGACAGAATCAAATTAAATTATAAGGCCACCGTAATCAAAACAGCCTGGTACTGGCATAAGAACAGGCATATAGATCAGTGGAACAGAACAGAGAGCCCAGAAATAAACACATGCCTTTATGGTCAATTAATATGTGACAAGGAGGCAAAAACATACAACAGAATAAAGATAGTCTCTTCAATAAATGGTTTTGGGAAAATTGAACAGGTACATGCAACAAAAGGAAAGTAGACCACCAACGTACACCACAAACAAGAATAAACTCAAAATTAATAAAAGACTTAAATGCAAGTTGCAAAACCATAAAAGTCCTAGAAGAAAACATAGGCAGTAAAAATTCAGATATCTTGCATAGCAATATTTTGGCCAATATATCTCCTAGGGCAAGGGGAACAAAGGAAAAAAAATAAACAAATGGGACTACATCTGATTAAATGCTTCTGCACAGCAAAAGAAAACATCAACAACATGAAAAGGGAACCCACAGTATGGGAGAATATATTTGCCAAAGATACATCAGATAAGCTTTTAATTTCCAAAATATATAAAGAACTTACATAGCTTAACAGCAGGAAGATAAACAATTCAATTAAAAATGGGCAAGGAATCTGAATAGACATTTCTCTAAAATGGTCATACAGATGGCCAATAGACATATGGAAAAGTGCTCAATGTCACTTGTTGTCAGAGAGATGCAAATGAAAACCACAATGAGATGTCACCTCACAATGGTCAGAATGGCCATCATCAATAAATCAACAAACAACAAGCACTGGTGAGGATGTGGAGAAGGGGGATCTCTTTTGCACTGTTGATGGGAATGCAGGCTGGTGCAGCCACTGTGGAAAACAGTATGGAATTTCCTCAGAAAACTGAAAATGGAACTGCCTTTTGACCCAGTGATGCCACTTCTGGGAATATATCCTAAGAATCCCAAAAGACCAATTCAAAAAAATATATGCACCCCTGTGTTCATAGCCATGGTATTTACAATAGCCAAGATCTGGACACAGCCCAAGTGCCCACCAGTAGATGAGTAGATAAAAAGCTGTAGTACATTTATGCAATGGAATAGTACATGGCCATAAAAAAGAAGTAACTCATACCTTTTCTATAAGCATGGGTGGATCTGGGGGTTATTATGCTAAGTGAAATGAGCCAGTCAGTGAAAGACAAATGCCATATGATCTCACTTACATGTGGAATCTAATGAAAAAATTAATTAACAAACAAAATAGAAACAGGCATAGATACACAGAACAGACTGGCAGCTGTCAGAGGGAAGGAGGCACTGGAATGAAAGAAGGTGAAGGGATTAGCCAAAGAACATGTATGTATGACTCATGGACAAGGACAACAGTGTGGTGACGGCCTGAGGGGAAGGTAGGTGGGGCCTGAGTGGAGGTGCGCAAAGGGGGAAAAAGTGGGGACAACCTCAATAATGTGAACAATAGAAGATAAAGAAAAAAAGTAGAGTTGAACATAGTGGAATATTGTTTTGATCTGTGAAATCAGAGGGTGACTAGCTCTATTCCTTGGTTTAGTGACATGGAAATCAGTGATGACTTTAGTGAGGGAGTTAGGGTGGAGTGTTGGGGGGTGGTAGCGTGAGTGGTCAGAAAAGTGATAGGCGAAGAAGAGAAAAACTCTTTTGAAGGGCACGGCTTTGAAAAGATGAGGCGAGAGAAGAGGATAGTGGGATGAATTTCCCGCTACGGCAGCATCCTTGCTTCTGAGTCTGAGATTCTGGATTTCTATTTCTGAATTCCCTGCTTCACAAAAATGCATGGGGTTAGGTCTTGGGTTGTTAAAGAGACACCTGGGGGTCCAGCTCAGGGCACTGTTTCAGGTTCTAACACGCCAGTGAAATCCAACCTCAGCAGATCACCTCATGAAATGAGCCCCCACTGTCCGTCAATGAGCCACAGCCAAGCTGCTGTTGGGAGAGTGGCAAAAATAAAAAGACACTGTTCTACGACCCACAGAAGGACTTTATTTTGGTAAACAAATTACAGCTCTGGGAAATATATTAATACAAACAAGTGGTGTTTCTGTTAACATAGCTGCATTCGAGCGATGAGAATAGTTCCATTTTCCTAATAGCCTGTGCCATTAACTAAAGTAGTTTAATTCTTAGCCTGAACTCACGGATCCTGACGCATTAGGATAAACAGACTGTGTAAAATATATTCTTATTCATTATTCCTCAAAACAGCTCTTCTATAAGGCTTCTTTTATTTTTATTGAGTGAGCTTTATGTTGGCGAAATGTTGCCGTCACCTGTCACTTTCTGAGAGCAGTCATTTAGCAGGTAATGAATGAAGTTCACAGGTTGTGAGAAATGCAGATCAGTAGCTGATGCTGGGGGTATGACTGGAACTTCCTGATCGGGCTGAGAAAGCACTCTGCAACATGTCCTGGGTAAGAAAATAAATGTAGGGAGTTTTCAAGGAAAAATACTGATGGATGTTGAATACCCCAAAGAGGGACACTTATGGTATAGTAGAGTTAAATAAATAATTATAAATGCATTGAAAAACTCTTACTTATTGACTATTATGCAATTATGGTGTCATGTGTTGTGCTACGGTGTTTGCAAGCTCACGTAATTTAATCACTGTAAGAGCTCTGTGAGGTCAGAGAATTGTTGAACTTCCCTGACCTTCAGTTTATAAACCTGCAATATGGAAATAATGTTGATGACTAAGTGTATACCATCAGTTTGAAAATGAGAACAATGAGTTGGAAACTAGCTCCAGACTTTTACTTTCAGTTAACATAGAGCAACCAGAACGTATTTACTCTCTGACCTGAAATGAGCAAATATACCAGACAACATAGTTGAAACTGTTGTTTCAAACAACAGTTTTCAAGAGACTGGTAGGGTGACTGACCATCCCAATGAAAAAAGTTGTATCAATGGAGAAAGGATATAGTTCTCAACAAATAATGCTGGGACAATTGGATATCCATATGCACAAAGCCCAGTATTAGTCCCTTCCTTCTACCATATAGAGAAATTAGCTGAAAATTGGTCCTAAACATAAAAGTAAAATTTAAAACTATGAAACATCCAGAAATAAAACATAGGAGAAAAGATTACTTTGGTACAGCAAACAATTTTTTTTAGATCCAGCACCAAAAGCATTATCTATTAAAACAATCACTAAATTGTACAGCATAAAAGCTAAAACATAATTTTGCTTTTTAGAAGATTCCATTCTGAGACTAAAAAAACCAACAGTAGACTGGGAGAGAATATTCGTAAAACAAACATCTGATAAATAACTTGTATCCAGAACAGAAGAAGAAAGCTCAACACTCAATGCTAAGGAAACAAACAATCCAATAAAAAAAATTGGGCAAAATGATTCAATAAATATTTCCTCAAAGAAGATATATAGATGACAAATTAGTATGTACAAAGATTATCATCATCATTACTCAGGGAGCACTTAGAATTGCTAAAATTAAAAGGCCTAGTCATGCCAACTATTGTCAAGGATGTGGAGGAACTGACGTACCCACACACTGCCGTGTGGAACAAGAAGTGATGTGATAGCCTCCTGGACACACAGTTCGGCCAGTGCTGACTAAAACCTACAAGAGTACCTAGAAATACCAAGTTAGCCCAGAGCTGTACTTGTGACTTTGAAAACTAAGACATAAGCAAGAATTTTCATTGCAACATCCTCATAAAGACAAAAGATTGGAATTAACCTACTGTAAAAAACATACCACAAAGCCGCTAGAAAGACTGAGGCAGCTGTCTGTGTACTTATGTGGAATCATCTCCAGGTGGTTATTAAGTGACAGGAGCAAGGCACAGAACAGCATGCACGGAACACAACGAACGGGTAAGACAATTAATAGCATGCACACACATATCACACAAAAATAGATATGGGAGGACAACCAACAAAACTGTGCTTTTAACTGAAGTGCCCATGGAGAAGGAACGGTATGTGGGGGTCATAAGTAGAAGGAAAACTATTTACAGAATACTCTTTTCATACTTTCCGGAGTCTGTACCATCTGCACATATATCAATGTTTAAAATACCCACTTGTTTTAAAATTTATTTTGTAGTTAGGCAGAACTCACATAATGAAACATGAGCAATGACAACTCAGTGACATTTAGTGTGCTCCCAGTGTGGCGCAATATCAGCTCAATTTTGTTCTGAAACTTTTTAATTACCCCCAAAGGACATCATATACCCATTAAGCAGTCACGCCCAATTAATAATTAGCTTTTATTTTTATTTAAAAATTTCCTATCATCTTTTTGTTTTAAAATTTTTATTGTATTTTTTCCATCACCATTTAGTTCCCTTATATCCCTCTACCCTCTTCAATCACCACACTGTTGTCCATGTTCATGAGTCCTTTTTCCTTTTTGCTCAGTCTGTCCATCCCCTAACACCTGTCACCCCAATAATTAGTTTTAAGAGGAAAAAAAACCCCTGACCATGGCTTGTAAAGTCCTCCGTAGTCTGTGCTCCCTACCTCCACAGCCTCAATTCCAGCCACAACCCTACTTTCTATGTTGTCATTACAGTCTCTTTTCTGTGCTCCTTAAATTTGCAACACCCTTTTTCTTTCCTTATTATCTTTTCACAATCTACTCTCTCCATAACACCAAGCTCCCCGCTTTTCATCTATCAAACTACTAATCCATGTTGAAGTTTCCCTGCAGGTCCTGGCCAGATGTTCTGGCCCGGTTCTCTGTCCAGACTGGGATGCTCTCTCATAGCTTCAGAGGTCATGCAGCTGGTTAGTGGTGTAGTTGGGATTCAGACTTAGAAAAGTTGATGCTTAAGCCTATGCTCTTAGGGACCAGTCTGCTGACCATTCACTGGCCCAGCGAATCATATTTAATTCACACCTGATGGTAGAGTTATGTTTCAAAAACGGAAGCTTTATTTCTCAAATATATGTACTCCGAGTATTAGGACATGTAATGTACTTGCTTCCTTCACAAAGCTTCAGGTCCTAGCTAACACAAGAAATCCCATAGGCTAAATAATATGTGCCAAATAAACATTTAGGGAGTTAGAGTGAAGGGAAACTAAGCAGCCAGTCCTACAGAAGGAGATAAGCCAGTACTGACTATCATTTCTGTTTCTAATCTTGAGACTGTTATATGCCTCTTATCAATTATGTGTGAAATTGGAGGGGTTTTAAGGGGAAGCCACACAAAGGTCTTAAAACAGCCATGGGGAATTTTTGGTGCATGCTCTATATTTTCCATGCACGAGAAAGCGAACCCCAGAAAACTGCACAAAACAGGTCCAACTCTCATTCTCTGATGGACAGTTCCTTTGGGATCGAGGTCATGAGCAACCTCTTTGGGAGCTTTCCATGAAGAAGTTAGTCACTGATTGTTATACAATTTTAGACGTCCGGAGTGCACCCCCATGTTCTATAAGCCTTTAATTGGCAAAGGGCCCAGTTTCCTTGGCATGTGGCCATTCTCTTCATTATGCTTGCAATTCCCTACATAGGCCACGCCATGGATTTTGCACCCTTTGGAAAAGTGAACACCACAGCTGCATACCCTATAAAACTGGCCACCATGTGCAATTAGAGAAGAAATAAATTTCACTTTGATGACAGCCTGACAGCCTATGCAACTGAGATGTAGAGAAGGCTCTGAGAACAGGGAACCTTCTAGTCTTTGACAGGGCGATTATTACCCTCTGTCAAGGTACATGGTTTTTTTTCACAAAATCATTTCTTACACTTTATGCAGATATCAATTTTGCCAGCAAGTATCACTTAGGAAAACATTTATGATTTAGGAACTTTTACATTAAAATTGGTTAAAATGGCCTTTTCAACAAATGCACGAGATGCCATAACCATTTGGCCTCTCCATTCAGACAGATTTGTGTGACTGCTTCTCTTTCAGAGTAGGACTCTGGAGAGACCAACGTGATTCGAGTCATAAGGCCGTCGGTGTGTGAGACAGGGAAGCCAGGGGGACAGCGGCAGCTTTGGACATGGTTTCGGAGGGCACCGTGACTTTTCTTTCAAAGAGAGAATTTTCCCCTTGGCAATTTTAACTTCTAGTTTGTGTCTTTTTAAAACCTAAATTGAATACCTTATTCTTCAGAGAATCTAGTATTTGGTTGAGGTTCCTGGATGAGGGAAACATGTATTTTTGATGCAATGATGATGGTATGATAACTGACATTTAACAAGTGCTCACTAGGCACCAGACACTGTCCTTGGTAACTTAAACATACTGCCCCACTTAATTCCCTTAACTACCATATGAGATAAGGAATATCATTATCCCCATTCCACAGAGTTGAAAACTGAGGCATGGATTAAATCAGCTCAATAACTTGATTAAGGTCACACAGTTAATAAGAAATAGAACCATTGTAACTAGTGCATTTTACCACTTTCTATTTATAGCTATCAGTTACTGAGTATGTGCCCTTGGGTCTCATAGAAATTTTTTTTTTCATTTGACTTTCACAGGATAATGAGTAGATCTCATTTTATAGATAACACAACTGAGGCTTGTGGAAATTAAACAAGTTGCCCACAGTTACTCTGTTCGTGTTAAACTAATTTTCAATCTAGTAATGAAATGTAAATCCCTTGGTTATTTCTCTGGGTGTCAGGTTTTCTTGCTGTCTCCAATGACACTGTATTCCCAAATCATCTTAGCATATACAGTGCCTTTTGCAGGTAGAAGGATTTATTGGGCACTGGTGGAGAGTTTTTCAGTCTTCAGAAGTAGGTAAAGACAGACATTTGGCACAAAAGAGAAATGTCTCTATCTTGGTTTATCTCTGTGATGAAAAAAATTTCCTGCCCTGAATCTAATTGCATAGAATTGACACGTGAAGTGCAATTTTTTTTTTTTTATGTTTCATCTTCAAGTTGCTCTTCAAGAGTTTAAATCTTTGTTCCAATAAGAAGATAAAAATAAATGTTGGTGCTAGATTGCTTATGTTAATGCCTTATTTTGATCACTGTGGAACTGGAAACTTTTCTTCCAGCAGAGTTGTCTATCGGAAAGATTCGGTTGAATTTTCCAAGTGTATTTATAGTAATGGTAATGTGCTTGGCTCTTCTTCTTTAGCACCTTATGCAAATACTTTAATTACCCCTCCCTGTACTCAGGACATAGATACTGCATTCATGTTATTAAGGCACAGAAAGTGAGAAGCAATCAGGAAGTTAAATGGTCAGAAATATAATTGCCACAGGTCACATAGCGAGTAAGAGACTGAACCATTGACACCGGATGCACGGCTTACTGGGCATAGCAATTACATTATTAAAATCATAACGACATGGGCAGGGTGATGCAAAGGACATGCTATAAGTGGAAGCAGTGGGTAGAAGACTGAAGGGTTTCTAGTTGTTATAATATGAGGAGGTGATCAAATAGGAAGGTGTGTGTGTTGTAGAGAGAGATAGAGATGAGAATCTCTCTGGCTTCAAAAGGCAAATGCTGAGAGAGAACATGAGCCATGGCAAAGAAGAGCACTTCAGGGTATAAAATGTTTGTCATATGGAAAGCCCATGGCATTTAGATCAAAATGTTGTTTGCCCTAGTAGCAAACCATGTGAAGCTCAATTCCATCACTTACTGTCTGTGAACTTGGATTGGACAAGTTGTCCAATAAGGATGAGAAGACTGTCCCAGCATCACTGAGAGCTGTTAGTGAGAAAGCATAGATGTGACCCTTTGGTGCCTTTGATAAATCTCTTATGATGTTATGTTGTTTCAAGGAAAAAGCAACAAAAATGAAACAACAACAAGTCAGGAGAGAGGAGTAGTGATTATCACATGTTGGAATACACTCATGGGAGAGTGGAACTGAATGTTCTTTTTTGGTACTGGTGGATAGTAACAAATTGCATTAGATTGGCATTTGTTTAGGAAAATTGTAAGGTTACTTTCATTCTCCAGGGTCTATGATGATAACACATCTATATTAAGAGAAAATAAACTCCACAGATTTCTTATCCTTAGACCAAAGACCTCTCTCTTTTGGGCAAATTTGTGACAGATTAAAAAAAAAAGTATCCCTGGCCAGTGTTGTTGCTCAGTTGGTTACAGCATCATCCTGTACACCAGATGGTTGGGGGTTCGATTCCCAGTCAGGAGATATATTTGGGTTGCAGGTTTGGTACTGGGTCAGGGCACATAAGGGAGGCAACCAGTCAGTGTTTCTCTCTTACATTGATGTTTCTCTGTCTCTCTCCCTTCCTAGCTCTCTAAAATCAATAAACATTTTTTTTTTGAAAAAAGTCTTTTTATATAACAAGTGCTTTGTGCAAGGAACTATATCTTATAATATATGTATTTGAAAGGCTCTGGGGTCACTTAAAGTATTTGTCATCTTAAGAGATAGTACAAGTAAAAAACATGGATCTTTTAAAAATAGTTCTTAATAAGACCTTGGAAGTGTTGTGTTGCAATTCACATTTATCTGCATGTCTCCCTTCCTAGGGCAGGGGTCTGTAAACGCTTTCTGTAGAGGGCTGGGGAGTAAATATTACATGCTTTGTAGAGAGTTTGTGTTAACTACTCAGCTCTTCTGCTGTAGCAGCCACAGACAATATGAAAGTGGATGAACATGGTGTATTCCATAAAACTTTCAGACGGCAGGCCTAGGCTGTAGTTTGTTCATCTTTGTTATAGAGTTTGAGCTCCATGAGGGCAGTGTACCTGTCAGGTTTCTCAGTTTCAAGCAATAGTAGTCACCTCTGCATAATCTGGGCAGAAAATGAATTTATTAAATAATATGGGCACCCTGGCTGGTATAGCTCAGTGGATTGAGTGCCAGCCTGCAAACCAAAGGATCACTGGTTTGATTCCTAGTCAGGACACATGCCTAGGTTGCAGGCCAGGCCTCCAGTAGGGGATGTGTGAGAGGCAACCACACATTGATGTTTCTCTACCTCTCTCCTTACCTTTCCCTCTATCTAAAAATAAATAAAATCTTTAAAAAGGAAAGAATATTGGTAGCTTGTACAATCTCCTAGAGAACCATTGTTGAATGCCACAGACAAGAAACATCATTCTCGTTGTGCTTCAGGACAGAGCCCAGGCACCTAAAACTGCTACCAGAACTGTGACCATCACCGTCTCTGGGCACTGGGTGTGGCTATCTCTGTTACTGTGCCCATTAGTCTCCTCAGACTAGAATATGCATTGACCCTGCT
>PVKM010040606.1:0-13400 GCA_004027735.1 Carollia perspicillata
TTTTGTGAAACTCAGTTTCAGGGAGGAATGATCTGTAGCCATAAGCTAGTCTTAAACTGAACAGGGAAAACAACATAGAAATAGTCATCTTTACCACCTCAAACTTTAATAATAGAGGAAGGAGTACTAAATGCTGTGAGATTCTCATCATTCTACCAATCAAATAATCACTCCTCTTGGGAAGAAGTAGTTACAAGGGTGAGGGAGAGACAAAAATAGCTTTCCCATTAATTCCCAAAGGGAAGAAGTTTCCATTATAATAATCCAAAAAAATTGAGAAGAAAATTATCCACAGCCTAATCCTCCAAGGTATCTACCTGGATAATACATTTTTAGAAGAATATCCATGGGGAAAATATACTCTGTCTTTAGCTCCAGAAATAGTTATATTTCTACACAGCTTCAAACTCTATTTGTCCAAAATGTATCCACCTCTCCTTCTTCATAACACATTCCTCCTCCTGTTTCTTAATCCTGGAGAATAGTGCAATCAAACAAAGATGTGGTGCTATTTTTCTTGGTCCTTCCCTCTTCTTCATGTTTTATATAAAAAGCAATGACTACATTTTATAATTTCTGTATCTTTTATATCTCTCTCTTCCTATAACAATTATCTTAGTTGTCTTGATTACTCCAATAACATTCCAGTATATGGCATTGTTTCTTATAGTACATTACAACAGGCCATATGTTTTGACCAAGTTATTATAATATCTAGGAAGCAGATTAAAATTGCATATTTATGTATTTATCTTATAGATTTGACTACATGCACTAAGAATGTAGACATTGGGTTAGCCAAAAAGTTCATTTGCTTTTTTCCATAAGATGGCTGTAGTAGCAGTTGGTTGTCTTTAACTTCATTTGAAACAATTTTGTTAGATTGCATTGTGACAGCTGTCATATCAGCATGTGTTAAAAAAAAAACTTATCAAAATTGGTGAATTTTTGTGTAACCATTTTAATATTGAAGACAGAAGAAATTAAGCATCATTTTTGGCATATTATTCTTTATTATATCAAGAAAGGTAAAAATGCAACTGAAATGCAAAACAAGATTCATGTAGTGTATGGAGAAGGTGCTGTGACTGATCAAATATGTTAAAAGTGGTTTGTGAAGTTTCATGTTGGATATTTCTTGCTGGATGATACTCCATGGTCATATAGACCAGTTAAAGTTGATAGCCATCAATTTAAGATGCAAACGGAGAGCAATAATCATTATGCTATTTATACCATGTGAGAGATACCCAACATACTCAATATATCCAAATCAATAAAGTTATTAGTGAAAATGAAAAATATGTCTTTTATTTTATGAAAAAAAAAACTAAACCAAATTTTTGGCCACCACAGTACTAGGTCATGGTCACTATCATTAACATAATTACATTTCCTTCTTATGTTAGAAACTTTTGAACTCATTGTAATTTTTATTTTAATTCTGAAACATAATACAGGACCTTGTAGTTTTAATATGATTTCCATGGGAATCATCCAGCCAAGATGGAGGCATAGGTAGATATACTTTGCCTCCTCACACAAACAAAAGAAGGACAACAACAAATTTAAAAATAAAAAAGATAGCTAGAATTGTCAGAAAATTGAACTGTTTGGAAGTCCAATAACCAAGGAGTTAAAGAAGAAACATTCATCCAGACTGATAGGAGGAGTGGAAATGGATAGCCAGGGTGGAGAGGACTGTCATCAAGGTGGTGGCTGGATGATCAGGGCTGGCAAGGCAGCAGCTGGCAGAGTAGGTGGTCCAACATTTGCATGCAGATAACCAGAAGGGACAATTAGGGGATGAGACAGACTGCACAGACCAGGGTTCCAGCTCAGGGAAATAAAGCCTCAAAACCTCTGACTCGAAAAACCTATGGGGTTGAGCTGGCAGGAGAAACTCCCAGACTCACAAGAGAGTTTGTTGGAGAGACTCACAGGGTCCAGAACAGTACACAAACCCACCCACCCAGAAGTCAGCACTGGAAGGGCCCAATTTGCTTGTGGGTAGTGGAGGAAGAGACTGAAAGTCAGCTGAGAGCTCAGCAAACAGCATTGTTCTTTTTTGGACCCCTCCCTGACATAAGCACCACAATGCAGCCTAACAGGCAGCTCCCCACTGGTGAGTACCTAAGGCTTAGCCCCTTACTACATAATAGGTGCGCCAATACAAAAAATTATGGCCCAAGTGAAAGAATAGATCAAAGCTCCAGAAAAAAAAATGCAACTAAGCAATGAAGAGATAGCTAATCTATCAGATGCAAGGTTCTAAACACTGATCAAATCAGGATGCTCACAGAATTGGTTGAGTATGGTCAAAAAATAGAGGAAAAAGTGAAGGCTATAAGAAGTGAAATAAAGGAAAATATACTGGGAACCAACAGTGATAGGAAGGAAAATGGGGATTCAAATCAACAGTTGGGAGCAGAAGGAAGAAATAAACATTCAACCAGAACAGAATGAAGAAACAAGAACTCAAAAAAATTGAGGAGAGGCTGAGGAACCTTCGGGACAACTTTAAATGTTCCTGCACTGAGTTTTAGGGGTACCAGAAGGAGAAGAGAAAGAGCAAGAAATTGAAGACTTATTTAAAAACATAATAAAGGAGAGATTCTCTAATGTGGCAAAAAGAATAGACTTCCAAGAGGTCCAGGAAGCTCAGAGAGACCCAAGGAAATTGAACCCAAGGAAGCACACACCAAAGTACATCATAATTTCATTACCCAATTTTAAAGATAAAGGGAGAATCCTAAAAGCAGCAAGAGAGAAAGAGACAGTTACCTACAAGGGATATCCAATAAGTCTGTCAGCTGATTTCTCAAAAGAGACTGTGCAGGCAAGAAGGGGCTGGAAAGAAGTATTCTAAATCATGAAAGGCAAGGACCTACATCCAAGATTACTCTACCCAGCAAAGCTATCATTTGGAATGCCAGGGAAGATACAGTGCTTCCCAGATAAGGTCAAGTTAAAAGAGTTCATCATCACAAAGCCCTTATTATATGACATATCAAGATACTCATCTAACAAAAAGAAGACTAAAAATATGAACAGTAAAATGACAACAAACTCACAACTATCAACAACCAAACCAAAACCAAAACCAAAACAGAAACAAACTAAGCAAACAACTAGAGCAAGAACAGATTCACAGAAATGGAGATCACATAGAGGGTTATCAGTGGGAGGGTGTAGAATGGGGGAAAAGGTACAAGGAATAAGAAGCATAAATGCTAGGTATAAAATAGAGAGGGGGATGTTAAGAATAGTATGGGAAATGGAGAAGCCAAAGAACTTAATGTTTATAACCCATGGACATGAACTAAAGGGGTGGGGAATGATGGTGGGAGAGGTGCTACAGGATGGAATGAATAAAGGAGAGAAAAAATTAGGACAACTGTAATAGTATAATTAATAACATATATTTAAAAAGATTTCTATGGATGTATCATAGTTTTCCTACTTTTGGATCTTAGCTAATTTACTCATTTACTCAATTATTTCTCTTGTAGGTATTTAAAAATCCAGATCACTTTGGTAATTAGTTAGACTATAAATACATTAAATAATATAAACACTAATTCAACAGAGAGACCTGGGATGCCAGTCAGCCATGTCTTTGGTGACAATTAGTTTCCTATAACTAACATTTGTAGAACAGTTAATCTTTTTCAGTGCCTGTCTGTGAGGTTCTATGTCTTTTGATACCTGTAGTTTCAGGGATAACATGCTTAAATCCAATTCAGCTTTTAACTCTAAGGTATTAATTCATCTACTCCTGGAATGCCATTTCATTTCAAGTTCTATGGTTTTGACCTTTGAAACATTAATAAATGTCAAAACTCTTTTTGACCTCATCATCTTTGAGAGGCCCTTCTAAAAGTACTGCTGAGAGTCATAATATTAATTTCTCTAAATTGCTGCAGATAAGCTTATAGGAATGTGAAACTAAACTGAATAATAGATTTTCAATTTTGTTATCTAGAATTTTTGGGTTATTTAGAAATATTTCTAGGGCCCTGGCTGGTGTGGCTCAGTGGACTGAGTGCTGGACTACAGAGCAAATGGTCCTTGATTCAGTTCCTAGTCAGGGCACATGCCTGGGTTGCAGGCCCAGTCCCCAGTCAGAAGTGCATGAGAGGCAACAACACATTGATATTTCTCTCCCTCTCTTTAAAAATAAATAAATAAATTTTTAAAAAAGAGAGAGAGAAATATTTCTCATGTTCTGTAAGGGGGGAAACAGATAGTTGACTGGAAGGATAATCTTACCTTCCTTGAGCTTCTGCTTCAGTCTGCTTGCAGTAGAAACTCTGCACAGATTTGTAGTGTGGAATTTAAACAATATTTTGAAAAGGACTATATGATTTCAGATTGATGTAATCATTAATATAAGTAATATCTAAACCTGTAGGGAGTTTTCCTAAAGGCTTATTTGAGCCAGACAATATATGGTGAGGAGCAAGATCTTAAATGCTCCAAAAATAAAATAAAATAAAATAAAAACAACAGTTTTGCAGCTTCTTTTACACATTTGAAATTAAGAAAAGGATGTAAGAATGATTACATAAAGTTAAAAAAAAAAGCAAGGCAGGGAGTGGATTACAAAATAGTTAAAATTATGTTATCCCTTGAGGGTAATGCCCTCTTTGAGGGTTATTACTTCTGGTGTTTCAAAGGTGTCTTAACCTAAATGCACGAGAACAGTAGAGACTGAAACCTTCCAGTAAAGAAGTTAAGTGCCTGGGACATGACTACCACCATAACCTGTGCAGTTAGGAATCCAGGATCAGATCACCCTTTGAGGTTACTCTCTGTAGAGCCTTTTTTCATTCACATATCGTAATTTTCAGACTATAAGATGCAAATTTTTACCACGTTTTTTGCTTCAAAAATTTTTTTCCTGTTTTTCTCCTCTAAAACCTAGGTGCATCTTATGGTGCAGACCCCAGATGCACCTACGTTTTAGAGGAGAAAAGTAAGGGGGAAAATTTTGAAGCAAAAAATGTGGTAAAAAAGTGAGTCTTATAGTCCAAAAAACATGGTAATTGTTAAAGGCTTTTCCATTTAATCCAGGATTTCTCCCTGTTCACTTTTCCTTAGAAATCCTACTCTAACTATAGTTCTCTAACTATAGTCTCTAAATGTAGTCTTCATTTTCTTCTCTTAGCCAGAGCCTTCATACAGAATATGATGATGCTTTAGCTAATCATGAATGGGCCTCATTTTGGGGGAGTTTCATAGAATTGTTTACTTCATTCAAAAATTCATCTACCTGCAGAAGGGCCTGAATCTTAATATGTAACTTTTTTTGGTATTTTCCACTTTATTATTCATATTTTGATTTTATATTTTTTCTTCTTGTTAAAAAAGACCATTTAACATTTCTTGTTAAAAATGGTTTGGTGATGAACTCCTTCAGCTTCTTTTTGTCCTTTGATTGTAAATGGTAGCTCTGCTGAGTAAAGTAACCTTGGTTGTAGGTCCTTGCTTTTCATAGCATTGAATATTTGTTGTTAGTACCTTCTGGCCTACAAAGTTTCTGTTGAGAAATCAGCTAACAGTCTTATGTAGGTCCCTTGTAGGTGACTAACTGCTTTCTCTTGCTGCTTTTAAGATTCTCTGTCCTTAAACTTTGTTTTATTTTTTTTTTTTATTATGATGTGTCTAGGTCTGGGCTTCCTTGACTTTATCTTGTTTGGGACTTTGTGCTTCCTGTACTTGTATGTCTATTTCCTTCACCAGATTAGGGAAGTTTTTAGTCATTATTTCCTCAGATTAGTTCTTAATCCCTTTCTCTCTCTCCCTTCTCCTTTTGGTACCCCTCTGATGCAGATGTTGTTATGGTTCATGTTGTTCCAAAGGTCCCTTAAATAATCTTCACTATTTTGAGTTCCTTTTTGTTTTTTGCTTTGATTAGGTGTTTTCATCTTTCTTATCTTCCAATTTGTGTATTTGATCCTCTGCTTCATCTACTTTATGTTGATTTTCTATAATGTATTATTCATTTCAGTTAGCCTATTCTTTATTTCTGACTAGCTCTTTTTATGTTTTTGACCATCATTTTTATGTTTCCTATCTTTTGGTTAAAGTTCTCCCTGATATCATTGTGCATCCTTATAAGTAGTGTTTTGAACTCTGCATCTGGTAAATTACTTCTCTCCATTGTGTTGAGTTCTTTTTCTGGAGTTTTGTTCTATTCTTCCATTTGCGACATGCTTCTTTGTCTCCTCATTTGTCTGTTTTCCTGTGTTTGTTTCTATGTATTAGGTAGAGCTTCTATGTCTCTCAGTCTTCGTACAGTGGCCTTATATAGTAAGTGTCATGTAGTGTCCAGTGGCACTGTGTCCCTAACCACCTGAGCTGGGCACCCTAAGCTGGGGGCCCTGGAGACAGGTTTGAGCCCCTTGTTCTTCAGGGAGACCTCTGCAGTTGAGATATCGCTCCTGATTTTTATCTGCCATATATGGATGTTGGACTCACCTGTTCCATGTCTCTGCCCTTTTTACCAATCTAGATGTGGCTTCTTTATGTCATTAGTTTTAGGGCTTCTGTTTCACTAAATTCCTGGTGGTTTTCAATGATGGTTGTTCTGTATTTTAGTTGTAATTTTGGTGTGGTTATGGAATGTTTCAAGTACCTCATTTACCTACACTGCCATCTTGACCAGAACTGTAATATAACTATTTTAAAAAATTATGTATTATTCTTTTTTAAATTCTCACCTGAGAATGTTTATAGATTTTAGAGAGAGAGAGAAACATTGATGTGAGAGAAAAACTTTGATGGGTTTCATTCCCTACATTCCTTAAATTGAGATGGAACCTGCAACCTAAGTATGTGCCCTGAACAGGGATCAAACCTGCAGCCTTTTGGTACATGGGACAATATTCCAACCAACTAAGCCACCTGGCCATGGCATTATTGATTACGCTTATGTCAAGTTTATATATGCTGAATAGTATCTCATCAAGATGAAATCAATTACTGAGTGGAAATATTAAATATACACAAAAATTTGAAAACATAGTATAAAAATGTAGTAGTTAACTCTAATTCACTCTGTGCTATGGATCAATCTGGAACTGAAAAGAATATAAATTGTATTCTAAGCACTTCTATTTCACTTAATTAGGAAAACTTCAAGAAGCAAATATCTCAGGATAAATTGTACTGGAGAACTGTTGTTACCAAGCATCTGGTGAAATAACTAAAGAGGATTATTCTCATTAACAAGATTTTTAAACTCTACATTTTAAAACCATTAAATGAACTTAAACTGAATCTGTTTGATCACTACTACTCCATTATCTATTTAAGAAGATAAAATACAAGAACCAGTGTTTCCTAGATGAACCAGAACATTTCCAGAATGATAAAAAGTATTCCAGCCCACTGAGTATAAAATTAGATTGCTGAATGACTGTGGCTGGCTCAGATTCTGAGGTCATGATGACTCTCCCTTATGCTAAGCAGATGAAATGTCTGCATAAAATCATAGCCTGGCTTTAGTTATGGATCTTAAATTAGGTGAGATAAAAAAACCTTTTGAAGTGTCATATACGATGATTTACATTTTAGCTCCTTATTCTTACCCAAGGTACTGGAAATCTTATTATATACCATGAAGACAACTTGCTAGCTAAGCTGACTTTAAATGAGCTTGTACTCACCCTATGGACCAGTGAAACATATTCTCAGTGCAGTTAGTTTACAATCATAACCACACTACTGGCTCACATCTTGTTTTACATTCATTGCTAATATTTTATTGGTAGGCAGCAAACCATACAAAGCCTACTATATCATTTTGTGCATAATTAAACACAATTTTATTTCCTCTCCCCTATCTCCCTTCGTGGCAAAATATATTAAAGTACACTGCTAATTTTAGGCCCTCTATATAAAGCAAAAGCCTGTAAATGTTTTAGTCAAGGCTACCACCATTAGAGCCTAAACATATTTAGATATAAAAAGTATTACTATCATTGATTCTCCTGTTTTGCTAAGATTTTTCATAGATTGTAGCTCAGTGAATCATCTGTTGTTCAGGCTTCTGAAACTTGGGATATTAATATATTAGTAGTATAAAACTTTGATTTAAAAATTTTCCTTATTTATATCAAAGTTTGGGGATAGATAATATTCTCTGAAACATTAAGAACTTCAAAGCTCAAACCAGGAAAAACAAGCACCCTCCAGTTTATCATGAAGCTTTACCTGAAAGAAAATAAAAATCTAGGCTTTTCACATGCATAGCTTTCTAGTTCCCTCTCATTCTCTCTGTCATTTTTCCTGTCACCCAAAATATTCTATCGCTTACACTAATCATTGTAAATCTGAATTATCTATATTAATTTCAGACAAAGTAGACTTATGAACAAGGAAGGTTATGAGGGATAAAGAAGTATATTAAATAACGATAAAGGGTTCAATCCTTCAAGAAAAAAAACATCCAAAATGTATATGTGCCCAGCAATGTTATATCAAAATGCATGAACAAACATAAAATTAAAGGAAAAATAGACGAATTTAATATATTTCTGTTGGGGACGTCAGCACTTTTCATTCAGTAATTGATAGGTCAAACAGAAAGCATACCAGTAGGATATAGTGACCTAAACAGCACTGTAAATATACTTCTCGTAAGTCACACTTATACAGTGCTCCATGCAACAACTGCAGAATACACAGTTGTAAATTATTCTTCAATTTACATGGAACATTGACTTACATTTAACACCTTCAGGGCCCTAAACATATTTTAACAGATTTAAAAATAGATGTTATACAAATTATGTTCTCAAACCAAAATGGAATTAAACTAGAGTTCAAAAAAGGAAAGATAACTAGCAAATCTACAAATTGTGAATTAACCAGCGTAGTAATAATAATATATCAGTCAAAGAAAAGTCATATTATAAATTAAAATATTTTGAAATAAATGTAAAAATATAGTATATAAAATCAGAGGGATGCAGCAAGAACAGTTGTAGAAAGGAAATTTATAGTATGAGATAAATAAATAGATTGGAACAAATGATCTAAAATCAATAATCAAAGCTTTCACTTTAGGAAACTAGAGAAATAACAATAACTTAAGCTTAAAGCAAGTCAAAGAAAAGAAATAATAGCAGCAGAAAAATTGGAACAACTGTAATAGCATAATCAATGAAATATAATTTTATGTTATTTTTATTTTTATTTTTTAATTTAATTTTTTATTTTTTTCATTTTTTTATTGTTGTTCAAGTACAGTTGTCTTAATTTCCCCCCTCCACTCCCCCTACCCCAGCCATCCCCACCTGCCATCCTCAATCTCACCCGCCTTTGGTTTTGTCCATTTATCCTTTATACATGTTCCTGAAAACCCTTCTTCCTTTTCCCCCAATAAAATATAATTTTATAAAAAGGGAATCAATGAAATGTAAAACAAGAAAATGTTAAAAAATTAAAATATCTCAAAAGCGAATTATTTGAAAATTTCAATAGAATTGATGAAGTACTTGGGCTAACAAGAAAAATTTTAATCTAGAAAAATTTTTAGAACACATTTATAGAAAAGTTATGAAAGTAGTACAATTTCCATATGCCTTAAGTCTGTTCCATTTCCTCTATTATTAACATTTAACTTTGGTTACATACATTTATTACAGCTAATGAATTAATATAGACCCATTATTAATTTCAGTTCATATTTATATTAATATTTCTTTATTATTAACTAGATAATTTTTGTTTGTTCAAAGATCCAATTCAGAATACCACATTTGTTCAACAGAAACAATTAGGATTTATGAAATTGTTGTATTTCTCAAAATTAATGTCAAACTTAAATTTGATTACAGGCTTATACTTTCTTAATTTTCTAGAATTAAATACTAATTTTTATGTCTTCTCTATATTATTTATTTAGAGATATTTTTTAGTTTGAGACTCTACTGGCAGATTTACTTTTTTTTTTTTTTTTGGAGAAAGAGGGAAAGGGAGGGAGAAAGAGAAGAAGAGAAACATCGATGTGTGGTAGAAACATTGATAAGTTGCCTTTCACATGTGCCCCAACCAGGGATTTAGCCCAAAACCCAGGCGTATGCCCTAATGGGAAATGGAAATAGCGACCTTTGGCTTTGCAGTACAACGATCTACTAACTGAGCCATGCTGGTCAGAGCTCTACTAGAAGATTTGGATATTTTAAGCACCTACATGTATATTTTGTTTTATTAAAAATGTATTTGAATTTGAAGTATAATTTTTTGTGAAATTAAGGCACATATAATTGTGATCTTAATTCAGTCCAGAAATTGTCCTTAGAAATTACATTCTGAGCTCATTTTGGGTTTTTTGGCTTATTTTATTTTAGTTTTTTTGAGAAAAAAATGAAGATTGTGCGTAAAATTCCTTTCCAGGGCTATAAAGCTGTAGAACTTTATACGCCCTTTAGTGGCAGAGCTTAGATCTCTGGACTCCAGTTCTGTGATTTTTCTCCTTCACAGCATTGCTAATTTTCTATCTTTATCTTTATCTCTCTGGTCTTGCTTCTACAGCCTTAGGTATAATTTAGGATAATTCTTCCAGTCTTATTCCTGCATAAGTGGAAATAAATTAGAGTAGCATTTGAATAATCTATAAATATAGAGCTTTCTACAAAATTTACAGCTGCAGAATAATTTTTGAAATATAATGCTTTAAAATATTTAGAAATTAAATACTTTTCAAACATTTCACAAGTGGGTTTTTCTGGAAAATGTATACATTTCATTTTACTGCATCTTTTATAGTGAATCATTGCGATACAGGCTTGATATTTTTATATTTAAAATATAAGCATTTTAACCAAGAGATGGCCCATACATAGCACCTCTACTGACTTAATAGACAGTAATGGCTCATTTGTAAGTTTTATAGCCTACAGGTTTAATATTTCACTGCAAAGACTCTAATAGGCTTTGACATGAGAAAAATCTATGGGAGAGTCAGATGACTTTTTATAGATTATTAAGTAAATAACACTCATGTAAAACAATATATATTTCAGTACCACATTATGTAAATGTTAGTTTTTTTCAACTAAATGCTTGAATTTCTATCACATTTAGAGCTTCTATCACAGTTTGTGTTTTTATGAAGTTAATATGTATATGTAAATGATTGTTGATCACATTTACTTAAGAGAAAGAATACTGAGATTATTTAAGCTACCTTACTTCACAAAGGTCTCCATTTCTTTTAAATTATGCTCATAAGAAATGTTTCATATAAGCCCTGGCCCGTGTGGCTCACTTGGTTGGGAATCACCATGAAAACAAAAAGGTCGCAGGTTTGATTCCTGATCAGGGCACATGTCTGGGTTGTGGTTTTGGCCCCAGTCGGCGTATATGCAGGAAGCAAATTGTTTCTCTACAACACCAATGTTCCTCTCCCTCTATTCCCGTTGCTCTAAAATTAATAAAAGAAAAAAAATAAAAACCAATATTTCAAATAAAAAATCTAATGGGGTACATAGAATATTTCTTATAACTAGCATATTGTAGCAAAGTATTCAGTTAATATTGAATAAATTGTTTTTGTAATTATTTATACTGGAATTTTGATAGCATATTCAGAGAGAGTGGGATGATAGGCACTGTCATATGTTGATGCTTTGGAGTTCAACTATAATGCAATTAGAAATATTTGTTGTAATTAAGATTTCACATAGCAAATGTATTATTTGGTTTATATTATTATGAATTTGACAATATCTAACTATTATATAGCTATACACATGTGTGTTTTTATTTATATATAAATAAGTAGTGGTTAAAAAGAGTGCAGAAGCTCCACATCTATTTATACAAAAGTTTAAAGGTATATTGTTAATTAAATACTGAATACTATGTATAGTCGGCTACCTTTGGGTGTATAAATGTGTATGCATATAGAATGTTTATATATACCTAAATGTCTTTGACATTATCTTTGAAAGCTCTCCAAGGACTGACAACAGTGGTTGCTTCCGGGAGGTTAATGAGAAGTCAGGCGCAGGGTTAAGACAGAGTTTGTTTTTTTCCATATTGCATGCATTACAGTAACCAATGAAAAAATAGATAAAATATAAATAAAATTGAAAAAGTACTATATACTTTAATTGCTATCAGTAGTATTTAATCTATTTCATTTATTTACAGTAAAGTGTTGATGCTTTATCTCTTTATAAGTGCACAATGCAGCATAAAAGCTGTTCTTCCATTCTATATTCTAGAAGTGCATCTCTGAACTGCTTTTGTCCTTAATTGCTCTTCTCATATTTTCATGTTTTCAGATTTAAATTTCACATTATTATGTAGCTCTTTGAATTTAGATGGCCTATTTTTGTTCTTTTCCCTTTTTTGTATAAACATTCAGAAAATACAGCTGGAATTATTTCTGAAAATGGCATTGTGATCTCCTGGACTCATTTACCTTTTGAACTTGCTTTCCTGAGAACATTCCTATTTATTACTACTAGTAAAAATCAATTTCTTGAAGCTAATTTCTTTTAAAAAGTAATTTTCTCCCCAATTTCTGCTTATATTTAGAAAATCTTCACTCCAACTTTCTTCACTCTCTACCCTTTGAGTGTCTTGTGTATTTTTTAATTATTCCCTGGTTGTCTATACAGCTTCTAGTGTATACATGTTTTTATTCTTATTTGATTCAGTGGGAAAGGTGTCAGTGACCTTTCCAAAAAACGTTTTTGTTACTTATTTACCTAAAAAGTCAGGATTGCATGAAGATGTTGGTTTAACAGTATGAAAACATTTTTTGTTTTTTGAAGTTTTTTTTATTTGTTCCTTGATATCTTGAGGAAGATTTAGTTATGTATGTATGATTCTTAAGCCATAATTTTTGAAAATACAATGGTGATATCTTCAAAGGGATGATTGATTTTTTCTTTCTCTCTCTCTTTCTCTTTTTTATGAGATGTCACCTTCATTATATTTCATTCGTATTACTTCTCAAGCTGCCTTTGATATTTTGCATTATCTACATATTTAGCATAAAGTAATTGGTTTCTTGAACATTCTTTTTTACTTTATTGAAATACTAGCATGTAGTATTTGAGGGATAATTTTTTCTCATTATTAAATATAGTTATTAAGTTATATAGAAAACAAGTTAGTACCCACACTACAAGAGTGATATAAGAAAATGCCTTTTTGAAGTGGGGTTCTACCTTAGCAAAAACCAAAAATATGCAATGTTGACTTAGCATTTGGATGGTGCAAAGTAAAAAAATAAAAGAACACTTTTTGTAACGGCAAAGATTTACTCTTGTAAAATTATCTCTTGTTATAATGGAGAGAAAACCTATTTGTTGGGTCAACCACTCCATGGAAGGAAGCTAGGAAGCAGGACTTAGAGTATAAAATTTTGTTCA
>PVKM010040607.1:0-13400 GCA_004027735.1 Carollia perspicillata
ATGGTTTAGAGTTGATAAAACAATTCCAAAAGCAAAGTTGTCTTTTTCTATGAAATGTGGAGACTATCTTATTTATGAAATATAATGTCATATATACTAGGGAGAAAAAAGAGGAATCTTTTGTTATGATATATATGAGGTCTGTATGGAAAAAATTCCAGCCATTGTTAACATAATGAGAATGGTTTGCATGACATGGATGTAACCTGGCAGCCAAGAAGAATGAACTGGAATGCATATGTGTGAACAATGATGACTTCACTATACTAGTCAGTTGGGGCTATAGAAGCAGTCGAGTGAGCATATGCATGGTGTGGCCATCACATTAAAAATGACTGAGGGAGTAGAGCAACAATTCTGCATCAAATTTTGTGTTAAGCTTGAACATTCCTCCGTGGGAACTATTGGGATGATTCACAAGGCTGCAGCTATAGGCATCTGGTGATTGGCAGCTTTGTCATGATAACACACCTGCTCACGCATCACACCTCGTGCAGTTTTTTTGCAAAACATCAAATCACCAAGGTGTCTCAATCTGCCCCCTGCAGCTCAAATTGGCACCCTGTGACTTCTGTTTTTTCCCAAAACTAATATCACTTTTGAAAGGGAAGCGACTTCAGACCATCAACGAGATTCAGGAAAATATGACGGGGAAGCTGATGGTGTTTGGGAGAGCTGTGTAAGGTACCAAGGTGCCTACTTTGAAGGAGACTGAGGCTTCATTGTCTACATAAAATGTTTCTTTTATTTTTTTTCAATAAATGTCTTTATTTTTTATATTACATGGCTGGACACCTTCTGGACAGACCTTGTATTTCACTTTACTTTCCCAAGGGGAAAGTGACTTAAATTTGTGGACAGCATGAGTTGAAGTTCTGCCTCACCTTGTTCACAGTAGACTCCAGTGGCTCCCAGAGGACAGAAACAGGTATATCCACGAGGCAGTGAGACGCAAGTTGCTCCTTTGCTGCACTGGTGTGGAGGGTCATGTTCAGGGTCACAGGTGGAAACTGTCTCTGTGCAGAAGGCTCCTTTCCACCCAGTGGGGCAGTCACAGCTGCAGGTTGAGGAAAAAGACCACATGATGTGAGCACTTGAGTAGAGACAGATACGCACTGGTATATCAGTTGTCCTGATGTTACCATAGCAATTTTGACTGAGGGTCCAAGATTATCAAAGTGAATTGTAATTCAAACTACCAAGATCCAAATTGTCAAAGATTGTCACTGGTTATGAGATTGCTGGACTCCATCCACATCAAAGATTTAAAAAGGTTCAGGATGTTGAAATTGAAAGAGAATTTTGCAAGAATGATTTCTTTGGACAAAACAGCATTGTTTAAGTTCTTTTCCTCACCCCACAGTACCACCAAGGAGGAAGGCTGCAAATGGAGCTGCTGACTCCTAACCTTAAGCCTTGATGTACATTCTGTGCCATTGGGTCATGGGTTGCAGAGGAAGCTGCAAACCCCTCCAGAGATGGCAGCAAACCCCAGGGATGAACTGTGGCCCTCCGAGTTGTGGTTAATTTGGGGACATACGGAAGGGGTCTTGGCCAGAGGGTATCCTGGTAGCTGAGGAGACCTTGGCAGTAAAGGTAGTCAGTTAATTACTGGGGCAGAATCTGAGAGGTAGAGGGGAGGGCCCAGTTCGAAGAGAGATCTCGTCTGGGTTGAGACAGTGATCTTGGGAGCAGCCCAGCAGGGAGCCTCTGCAGGACCCACTAAAGGGAGAATTGCCGGATAAAATGCAGGAGATGTAAGGAAATTTAAATGTCAGAGAAACAATGAATACATTTTTAGTATAAGTGTATCCTGTGCAATATTTGACTTTCAAATAAGCAATGTTTGACATACACTAAAAATTATTTGTTATTTATCTGGAATTCAAATTTATCTTAAGTGTCCTGCATTTTCCCCCCTAAATCTGTCCACCCTACACCAGGGCACATAGGAGGAAGCGTTAGATTTAAATCTTCACCAGGTCTGGAGAGCACTAAACCATTGGACAACAGCGTGAGTGAAGGAAGCCCATTCCCGCGTGGTTGGGGAGGGAGTCAGGGGCCCCTCGACCAGGGCGAGGGCAGCAGCGCGTGCACCTCCTTCAGAGACTTCCCACTCGTGCCTTCAGCCCTGGTCAGATTTAGTGTTGAAGGGCAGAGTGCTGTTAACATTTTGAAGTAGACCCTTTGAACGAATGAACTGAGAGTGTATTTTTGAATTAAAGTGTCTATTAATGGAGTCGAAACAGAAAATTGGACTGACTTCCCCATGTTTTAATCCAGGACCAAGCCAAGGACTCCTCCTCCTAAGCAGGTGTGAAAAGAGGGTGAGAGATCTAAGGGAATTACTTTCTGAATGCATACATCCATGACTCCTGGGTCACAGTCACTTGCTCTCAGTTCATTACGATGGCCCTTGCTTACTGGTAAACTGAAGACATCGATGACATTAACAGCGTGGCTGGGTAGTTAAAAGGCATCACCAATAGTACAGTTTCTAATGTAAGCAAGTCAAGATAAGGCAAGTAGCAAACAGAAGTCTCTTTAGTCTTGTTTTTTCTTTTTTTCCCGTTAGGCCAAAAGAATCCTCACAGATTCTGGAGATTAAAGGCAGCTCGTACAGTGTCCTCTAGGTAGGTCAATCTGTGTGACCCATTATAAGCCATGTAGCAGAGGAGGTAAGGACAATGAACATTCTGCAACCATCATTAACAGCCTTGACCATTTTACAGAAACGATAGGTAAGAGTTTTATAAAATTGAGAATAAACAAAAAGACCATGGCAGGACTGACTTTTTTAGCACTTAACATGTATCTTTCCACTACTTTCTCGGAGCAAATTTAACGTTAAAATTGCTGGGAAAAATTGCCTTGACTGGTGTGGCTCAGTTGGTTGGAGTGCTGTCCCCTAACCTGAAGGTTTGCAAGGTTGATTCTCAGTTAGGGCACATGCTGGGGTTATGGGTTTGGTCCCTGTTTGGGGTATATATGGAAGGCAACCAATTGATACTTCTCTCTCTCATCAATGTTTCTCTCTCTCCCTTCCTCTCTCTCCAAAAACAATGAAAATATTTTGCTCAGGTGAGAATAAAAAAAATTAATAAACAGTAAAATAAAAATACTGGGAAAATTGGATATTCACATGTAGAAAAATGCAATTAGACCCTTATCTTATTATTACTCACAAACATTATCTGGAAAAGGATTAAAGACCTGAAAACACAAAATTGAAGACCTGAAACCACAAGGCCCCTAGAAGAAAAGTGTTCAGTTTTGCTTATTCTTAAACTTCATATAAATGTGATGATACTGCATATATTCTTCAATTACTGCCTTTCTCTCAGGATTACGTTTTTGGGATTCACCCATGTTGATACACATACCTGTTGCATCATTTGTCAGTGTGAGAAAAATTCTTGTTTTTTGTGTAGTTAAAATTTCAGTATTTTCTTTTATGATTTGCATTTTTTGTGACTTATTTGAGAAATATTTCCCTATTCGAAGGTGGGAAAGATATTTTATCAATATGGTGTCTCCTAAAACTACTATAGATTTTTCCTTTTACATTTAAGTCTTCATACTCCAGAAATTACTTTTTGTGATTGATAGGGATAGAGATTGTGTTACAGTGTTCTATCTGGGTGGCCAATAATCCCAGCAACCTGTTTTTCAATCGTTCATCCTTTTCCACTGGGGAGCCATGTTTGTTTATGCGTGGCCTTAGGCCAATACCACACTGTCTTAATTTCTCCGACTTAAGAACTGCTATTGATATCTAGGACGGCAAGTTCTGCAATCTTGTTCTTCTCTCCAGAAGTGTCTTGACTGTTCTTAGCCTTTTGCTCTTTCACATCTTTTTCTGTCAACTAATTCCAAGGTCAACATGGGCAAATTTCCTGCTTTCTCCATGAGTAAAATGGGATTTATTTTTTGCTTATATTTACATGAGCAGATGTATTTTTATTATCGAAGATTACCATGACTTCTAGGCTTTGGAAGCATATTCCAATTTGTCCTCCATAATAATTGTGCCAGTTTATGTTCCCATCACCAGTGAATGAGAATGCTCCTGAAAAAAGAGATGTGTATGTAACTGAGAATATGGAACATTTTTATAAACTTCTTGCTTTTTATTGACCCAATCCTTGTTTATTAAGATAAAGATGCTTTAGTGTCTGCCTACACCCATTTATCAAGAACATATTGATTTTAGCCCTGGCCAGGTTGCTCAATTGGTTAGTGTATTGTTTCTTACACCAAAAGGTTGTGGGTTCGACCCCTGGTCAGGGCACATGCCTAGGTTACAAGTTCCATCCCCTGTTGGGGAGCATATGGGAAGCAACCAATTGATGTTTCTTCCTCCCATTCATGTTTCTCTTGCTCTCTCTCATCAATAAACATGTACGTGGGTGAGAATTTTAAAAAAAGAACATACTGATTTCAAATTCCCGTATTTTCCTCTGGTATTGGGCAGTCTAATCAAATTTATACTTCATCGAAACTTGTTGTTGCTGTTTTAGTGTTTGCTATGTGCATAGCACTATCTTGGGTCATCAGGATGGGCGGAAGATGTGTAAGACATGAGCTCTGGCCCGGCTGAGATGGCTGTGCTGGGTACCGCACCGCTGGGCTACGCGTGCGGAGGAGCCCAGGGAGCGGCCCAGAGAAGTGCGGCCGGGACCCAGCAGCCAGCGTGGGGAATTACGCGGAGGATGAGAACATAATTATCATCATGCCACGTGTTCACCAATGCACTGTTAGACGATGGTTGTAGGAGGATTTTAAAACAAAAATTCTCATCTGTCCGGAATTTACAGACAGAGGCATAGGCACAGACATGAAATGGTAACAGCAAACAAAAATCTCTGAGGATATTGTCATGTCATTAAGTAGGGTGTTTATGAGGGTCAGGATGAAAGAAAATTTCTCTGCTAACTGTAGCTAAGCTAGTAGTTGTGCAAAATAAAAGTGTGAAAAGCTGTTAAGGTTTTCCAAATGGAGAAAAGCAAAATACAAAATTAACCTGCTACGAAATTACATGATTTTGATTATTGTTTGACAATCATAAAGCATAAAATATGTAAAGACATTTTATATAAAATATACCAATTTCTTACCAATTTCAAATAATAAAATAAATAAATAATAAAAAACATAGTAATTCATATTACAGAATTTTTATATAAAAATTCTAATGTGATCACTTTTTTATGATTATTGCGCCATCTAGTGGTTTGTTTTTATTACTTGGGAAAAAGGGAAGGATGAAATTAATCTCATTGCATATAGACAGACTTGGCAATGGTAAAATATTTATTTTTATGTATCGCTTAAATCACATTAAGCATAATACATAATGCGGATTTTGTAACTTATTTGAAAAACAACATCTTAAATTAAATAAATCCTCATATAATTCTTCTTAGAATTTTTAGGTCTGAAGCAATTAGCTATTTGTACAAAGACTTTAAAAATCACTTAAAATCACTTTCAAATACCATATACTACTTCCTTACATTATGTTTTAAGAGAGATCTTCATTAGAATGATTTTTCTTTTTCTTCCCTCCCTGGCTTCTTTAGAACCCTATGAAATGTAGATAATAAAACATCTCACATAGTTTTTTGTTATTTTCCACTTTGTGTAACAACATTTTTTTCAACCCTTGAAATTACTTCATTAACACTTCTTCCTTTAACCACGAAAGTACTCTCCTGCCCTGAGGAAGAGTAGGTTTTGGAGAAGCGTATGTTTGAGGTGGGGTGTCCATAAAGTGGAGAAAGTAGAAAAGAAAGAGAGGCAGATATGCATTAACTCAAAGAATATATTTATACACAGAGTGAGGCAGAAGTAGGTTTACAGTTGTGGCTACATGAAACACGGAGTTTGTTCTTGTGTCCTTCTTTATTAAGTATTGTATTATTTTCCATACAAGCAACTGTAAACCTACTTTGCCCCCACATATTTTTACAGGCTGTCTGCCACTGTACACGGCACTGAGGACTTCACAACACATAAGGCCTTAGTTTTGGCCTCATGAAGTTGCTGTTTTTGCGGGATATCTGATTAGGAAGCAGACGATGTTAATACAACGTGACAAGTGCAAATGAGTACAATGGAAGCCCGTGGAAAGGGTGCCTGAGCAATTCTAGTGAGTTGGGGAAGGCTTTGGCAGTGAGACTTGCCCACCTGAGTGAGTGCGTCGAGGGTGAGGGGCAGTGGAAGAGGATGCTGTAGGGGAGACCAGAGCTTTAGGGCTTTGAATAGCGGGTCAAGACAGGGTGGCTTTTCAGTGACAGACGAACGGGGAATGATGTGAAGGATGAGGCATATTCTAAGAATATTAATTTTGTATGTATGGGATGACTCCATGATGTAACGATAAACTCTCTAGTGATGTAAATTTAATTTTGGTGGGGTCTTACTATATCTCTTCCACTAGAGCAGGGGTTGGCAAACTTTGGCAGTTTAAAGTTTGCTTTATGGGCCATAAAGACTTTTTGCAATACCTCAACCCCTGCCACCATTGAAAGCAGCCACGGACCATCCACAAACGAATGGGTGTGGCTGTAATGCAACAGAACTGTATTCGAAACCACAGGTGGTGGGCCAGATTTCGCCCACAGGACATAGCTGGCTGAGCCCTGCACTGGGTCATTAATTCCACGGGACTAATTGATAAATTAATTCCAAGGTAGCAGAGATTAGGTCTGTTTTACTCTCTGCCGTAGTCCCAGGCCTAAAACATTTCCTGGGGTATTGTAATTTCTCACTGAATATCTGGGGAATAAATAAGTAAGTAAATGAATGAGTCATGACTAGGATAAGGATGTGGATGAATGCACAGAGGCTTGAATGAAGAAATGGCTTTGAGGATGGGAAGGCTGAAGTCGACGTGAGGGGCACCTGGTGAGTGCGTTGCTGTGGAAGATGGAAGATGGTAGTAACGGCAAGCATTTGCTGAGGCTAATGTGTACCAGGCACTTCAAATGTATTTGCTCATTGAATCCTCCTTATGACTCTGTGAGGAGGGTAGGGTTAGAACCCCCATTTTGCAGAGGAGGAGCACGAGGGACACAGAAGCAAGTTGCATGGCCAGTAACAGGGGAGTGAGTGCACATATTAACTGCCGTTCTGTGTTTCTCAACCTCATGGAAGTCTCTGGGGGTTTCAGGATTAAATGGCTGAAGGAATATGGTGCCATTAGTGAGAAGGGGTATTCAGAGAGGGGCCCTGAGTCCGAGGCGAGAGCAAGTGTGTAAAGGGCCTCTTCTCGGTGGACAAAGCAGTGGAGCAGGCGAATGGCCGAGGCTTTTACTCTGCAATAGCTGAGAGTATTCCAAAGATACTGAGTGAGCAATCATTGCAGTACTCACAGAACTGTTTCCTCGCCTCATGTCCATTAAAAAGATTAGCTATCCTAAGTCGTTCATGTATAAAGAATGATTTATGTGTTCTTCTGTCTCTAAACATGGAACGATAACACAGAAGAAAATGTCAGACATTTTGAGTAACAGCTGTCGTAACGACAATCGAGAGTTGAGTACTGGAGTATGTTTTTACTAATATAGTTAGCTATTTTACACCTGTGCACTTAGAATAAAATGGATTTACTGTATTTTTCCATGTATAATGTGCACCTTTCTGCCAAAATTTTTGAAGGGAAAATAAGGATGTGCATTATCCATGGGTGTAATGACTACATGATCCCACGTGTGCGTGTAACAACACGTGAAAATGCAAGTGTGTGTCATTGTGCCTGGCATAGTATGGTTAATTCCTAAATTGCAAATAAATTGTTTGCTTTTTATTGTCAATTTTATAGCTCAGAAGCATCTGTGGATTAATTTTTCTCATTACAACAGATATTCAACATGAAGAATTTAATTTTCTTTTAATTCACCAATTTGAAGACTTCTAGAGATTAGGAAAAGCATGGATATATAAAAATTAACTGAAAAATGAGATGGTGGAAAATGTACTATTCTTTGTTTATCACTTGAACATCATTCTTTTGCTTACTTAATATTCATCAAAAGCAGAGTAATGGTGAGCCTCTCCCCTTTGTTACCAGGGTGAATACAAAACAGAAAACAGTTCTGTCCCCAAGGACTTTGAGGTAATTTTGTATCACAACGTATTTGTACAATATCCAGCATTTATTAGGACTTCACCTTGGTGCCAGGCTTTGTTTTAAGTACTTCGTATGTAGTGACTTATTTAATCCCCTCAATAACTGTACAATTATTAGTCTTCAGTGTGCAAGCGAAAAAACCATGGTTTAGAGAGATATAATCTCTGCTTAATCTGCTTGTTCAGTTTAGCTATCGAGTAAATATTCTTATTGTTTTAAATCAGAGAGATTCTTTTCTGTCTTGAGCTAACGAGGATAAAGTACTGAAATCCTCACTGTAAGATGAGAGCAGAAAGAGAAAGTTCTTGAGAAAATCACTGAGCTGGATCTGTGAGAAAGTTTTGGTAGCAAATTGTGGGTTTTCCGTGCATAAGCAAAAGCACAGATATGATACTTAAAATGAAATCTACGTGCTTTGATAAAAAAGTCATATGAATAATGGAATAGTTTTGTGTTACTTAATAAGAGATGATCACATTGCCTGAAGGACTCCACTTCTGCATTTATAATAACTTACTTCTCTGCTATTTATGGGAAAAGGGAAACACCGCTGAATCTCCTCCTAAAACTTCTGTTGTGTCGGATGGCCGCATGCATGTCAAATTGCTTTTCTTTATGATTTATTTCTGTTTGAGTAACGTTAGGAGAAGGAGGTAAGTGTGGTAGGGTGGATATCATTTTACCTGCCAAAGCTTACTGGATGTCAAATGACACGCTCAAAAATTGAGCCTTTGCAAAATACCCAGACAAGTGCTGGAACGGGTGAACCTCGCGGCACAGTGGAATGTGATGGCACGTCAAGACTCGACACGTTTCCAAGGAAGCGTTGCTGTAATCGTCCACTTGCACACGTTTCCCTGCGGCCTTCCTTTCTCCGATGATATCTGGGAGAGTCTCGGAAGTGTGAGATGAAATTCCTCCTGATAAAAAAGTGTTGGCACTCGTCTGTGGGCCTCCGCCCTGATGGTTCTGCTCTCCAGGTTAGGGGGCAAAACACTGTATTCTGGTAACAGCTGGACTCAGTTCCTGGTAGAGAGGGAGATGATGGGGGAAATCATTTAGCTGAGTTGCTTGTAGTAGATGGTGAGCATGAACCTGGACTATGAAAAGAGGATACAGTGACTGAATTGCTTTTGCCTGAGCACAGGAGAGAAATTAGGTTTCTTCTGAGAGGGTCAGTTGAAGCAAAATGAAGCAAGGAGAAGAACACAGAGATGGGGTGGAGTGGCCATGTATTCACTGTGGTGTTGCGATGGCCACCCTATAGTAAACTTTCCCACAGGGACAGCCCAGGAGCAACAAATCTTTCTGTTGCATAGTGTAGCTGCATACATCTCTTCCCCTGCGCCAGTGTGAACAGTCTGATCTGTCTTCAAGTGTGAGCGACTTTGCTCATTTGGCAAAAGTTGAAAAAATTGTCACTTTTAGGCGTACGTGGTATCGAGGAGGCTCTGGGAATATACACTTTTCTTCTGGCATCTGCATTAATCTTGGAAAGGTCTTTGACCTTTCACCTGATCCTCGAAGGTATCTGAGAGCCAAAAAATATTTGGGAAACTCTGGATCAGGGAGATTATTTGCTAACTGATAGATTTATATTGTAAATAAGCCTCATTTATGAACTTAGTATAATTCTCCGATGCATTTCCTATTTTACAGCCACATTCTCTGAGCTTCTACTGGACTTACTGTCCGTGCTGCTCATTTCTACATCTGGTTTTGTAACTTGGTTGTCCTACACTGTGCTTTTCAAAAAGAACATGCTGCCCATACCCCTCAATCACAGTCAGGATGTCACTGTAAGGGCAAACAAAAGTCAACTTAAATAAAGTCAAAGTGGTTTAAAAACACTTTGGACCTAAGTTAGAACTAAACAAACCTTTTTTTTTTTAACCTAGGCTACTAGCAACAGAAATAGTTTACTGTTTCTCTGTTGCATCAGAGCTCATCCCAGGAGCATAAAGGCCTGACATGAACTCTGCCTTATTATGGTCTCATTTGAGAAATTGCATTAGAGCACGGCTGCATCTGTGTTTGCTCACTGACGTCCCTGGAGCAGGAAAGCAGGGCTTTTAGCAGTTTCCGGGAGCCCAGCACCGGGTCCCAGCCTTATCAAGCCCTGCTTCCCTCTTTACTTGGCACAAAACTTGTTCTTATGTACCCGAACAATGCCTTCCACCTCCAACTGGGAGTAGTGGAAGTAAAGTGAGCATTTACAATTTATAATTTTTTTAAAATAGCATTAAGCTGTTAAGACACTTTGAGTGGCTTTGAGATTTTGTTTTTAAAATTGATTCTGAACACCATGGTATTTATGATTCTGGGTTGAGACTTGCTTCTTGAGCATTTTAAAAATTTTATTATATGCTACTTTTCAAGGAAACATTGAACTCTAGCTTTGAGCTGTCAATTATGTTACCAGGAAATTTAGTTTAATATTACTCTCTGATTCAGGTGCAAAATAAAAGTGTGGAACTATATTGAGAGCCTGGGACAGGGTAGAAGAAAACTTCTTAAACACTGTTGGAAAGAATAATTCTCCTGGAACTTATGCTGCTACTGAAGTTGGATGGCCATGAGTGGGAACCCGAATGTTCTGAAACAACATTACTGAGGTATAATTTACGTACCTTAAAATCCACCTCTTAAGTTCAGGAGCCGTACGTTGAATGTCGTATCAGTCACAAGAGCTACCTCTCACTCTGCTGTACTGTTTCACATGCCAGTGACACAGTAAATATTTTGTTGTTGTGTCAGTAAGAGAATCCTAAACATTGGTCACCATTGGATAAGAAAGATTTTAGAATCCTGTAAAAAAACTTGTCAGAGGTATCTGTCCTTTTACTCAGGCTTATTTGTTATTCAAATCGAGGTTGTCCGGCTAGCCTGTGAGATACAGCTTTCCGCCCTATGGGAACGGATGAAATCCCAGGGCATGTGTTGTGAGGCAATGTACTTCCAATCTGGAAAAAATATGAATGCCAAGTGAAGATAACATCAAGTTTTTATTATTAAAGATTATTTATTTGCACGCCTCAACCAGCTCAGAACCCAGGCAGGTGCCCTGAGGGGGAATTGAACTGGCAACCTTTCTTTTGTCAGGCCAGTGCTCACCCCACTGAGCCACACCATCCAGGGCACATCAACATTTTTTTAAAAAATTGAGAATAAATGAATCAATTACACTCAGCAGATAAGAAGTACTTAACACTAGTCATCTAAATCGCTAACTGCTTTTAAATTCATTTCTTAATATTTAGGTCCTGAGAGAATCTTGATCCAGGAACTGGGAGATTCGGTTTGGAGTCCTATGGTACCACATACAAAATGCTGGTATGTCCTCTTGCTTAATCATAATCTCCTGGGCTTAGTTTCCCATGCATTAAATTGGGGCTAGGATAGTCCCTGACTAATTGAGAAAGTTTTAAATAGGGGCAATGAAAATAATGTAAAAAAATTTTTTTTGCCACAAAGTGCTGTAAGACATTACTTTTATTATCACAAGTCGAGAAAACTTTCTGTGGTGATCAGAATAATCTTCAAATAGTTGTGTCCGTCTCTACATGGCACTATGTATTCCCATGTATTCCAAGATCAACACACGTGGCTCTTATGCTGGAGCAGGCCCTTCGTTCCAAGTGGGATAATAAGGAGTTAGGATAGATTTCCCTCCTGCATCTTCACTTAACTTCTTTACTGGCACTTCCCATTCTTCATGGTCACATTCTTTATTATTGTAAGTTTATTCATTATCTCAGTTAAAACAAACAAACAAAACAAAAACACCGAATAAGTCATCTGAAGAATGGCCACATTTTTTAAGATAAGGTGAGGTAAATTTGTACCTCCACATATAATTAAGCTTAGTTGGAGAGCAAATGATAATGTATAGTTTATAAAGCAAGTGCAAGGTTTCATTGAAAATGGTAGTGTGGCCCTGGGGGTGTGGCTCCGCTGGTTGGAGCCTCCTCCCCAGACTTAAAGGTTGTGGGTTTCATGTTTCTCTCTCACATTTTCTCCCTGTGGTGTTTTCCCACAGAGAAAAAACACCAATGTTTTTTCTCTCTCTCCCTCCCCACCCTCTCTGTTTAAAAGCAATGAAAAAATATCCTGGGGTGAAGATTAAAAAAAAACTGTAGGGTGTTCACAGCTACTGCCATGCCACCGTTGCTCTCTAACACCAGCGCCATCTCTAGCTGGTGAGCAGCAACCAGAAAAGGGAGTAACTCCACATTATTGCAGGTAGAAAGCAGACTCTCTACCAACGACCAGACCAGTGGTAAAGCGCAGAGGAAGCGACTGGCTACGAAAGCCCCCAGCGTGAGTGTGCCCTCTACTGGACAAGTGAAGAAACTTCATCATTACAGCCCTGGTACTTCCCCTCTCAGAGAAATTAGACGTTATCTGAAGTCCGCTGAACTTCTGTTCTGATCTTCAAACTTCCCTTCCAGAATCTGGCATAAGTTATTGCTCAGCACCTCAAAACAGATCTGCGCTTCCAGGGCACAGCTTTTGGTGCTTTGCAGGAGGCAAGTGAGGTCTGTCTGGTTGGCCTTTTTGAAGACAGCAACCAGTGTGCTCTCCTTGCCAAACACGTAGCAATTATTCCAAAAGACATTTCAGCTAGCACCCTGCAAACGTGGAAAATGTGCTTAAGAATCCATTATGATGGTAACCATTTCATTCTTTAAAAAAACCCTTTTTTTCTCTTCCTCCTATTATTGGTAGTTCTGAACATCATATTAGTGTGTGTATATCCCCCCCACCCCCAACAGGGTCAAAAGGTATCTAAATATTTGATTGGAAGTGGAAAGTAGGGGACAGAAATCAGGGGTTGGCATTTTTTCATGTTCATTTGCGCGTGATTCTTTAAAATATATGTAAATACAGGAACGTAAATTTTAATGCAAGTCAAATGTTTCAGTGAACAAATTTCAGCAGCTCCATTTTACAATTATAAATAAACTTGTTAAATTTTCCTGGACAATGCCAGCATTTGGATTTAAAAAAAACCCAAGTACATTTCTTATTTATGGCAACTACATGGTGTTTTTAGAACTTTTATTCTACAGTAGATTCCATCCATTCACTCTACTTTTATAACTGAATTGTTCTACATGCAAGTATGTGTCTTCTTAAAAAGATTTTATTTATTTATTTTTAGAGGGAGGGGAAGGAGAAAGAAGGAGAGGAGGGAAGCATCAATGAACATTATTCAGGTGCCTCTCTTATGCACTCTGACAGGGACTGAACCCACGACCCAGGC
>PVKM010040608.1:0-13392 GCA_004027735.1 Carollia perspicillata
CACTGAAGCAATTTAGTGTTCTAAGTGGTCATTTAAGTTACTGGTGGAATTACCCAGTCAACCATTAGAACCAGCCATAGATGGGGATGTTGAGTATTACTTGCTGGCAGCCAAGAATAAGTCTAAATATGAAGCATTCTCTGCTGGGAACGTGGTGTCTTTCTTTATGTCTGATATGTGACCAAAGTTGAATGGTGCTGTGTATCAAGTCTATTTCTCTCAGTTCTGCCTTTTGTCAGATGTCTTTTATTTGTCTGCTTTGTATTCTTTATATTAAAGATTTTATTTATTTTTAGAGAGAGGGGATGGGAAGGAGAAAGAGAGGGAGAGAAACATCACTGTGTGCTTGGCTTTCACATGCCCCCTACTGGGGACCTGGCCCGCAACCCAGGCATGTGCCCTGACGGGGAGTGGAACTGGTGACCCTGTGGTTCAGAGGCCCACACTCAATCCACTAAGCTACACTAGCCAGGGCTCTGCTTTGTATTCTGAGTTAATTCTAATTTAGAAATATGAGCTAGTGGCCATAGTGAGTGAGGAATCACACACATGTACACTCATACATTTATAAACATAAAACCACACACCACCTGTTGCTAGGCTAGACTTTAAATGAATGATTGAAAGAGCAGGCTTTAAATGACGTATCTAGTGCAAGCGTCGATATAAGTCTCAAATTCCATGTTAGACTGAAATTGACTATGACTGGCGACAACCCACAGATCCTTTTAGGAAGCTTCTCAAAAGGAAAGTCATAGAAAATAAGCACACAATCCACTGGGGAGATTATCTCTCATACCATAGTTAAAGGCATGGCCAAGAATCTAAATACATCTAAGTCAAGGTAAGAGTACAAGAGAAGTACCATATTCTATGAAATTGGTATATCCATATATTGTTACATATTTAGATATGTTATTGGTTGTTCTAAAGACATGATTAGGGAAATACCTTAATAAAAACCTTTTTTATAGGTGTGGAACTTATATATGTTAATATAATAAAATATAACATTTTTTAGTTATGCCAGTTAAGTATGATTTCTAGACTATATGTAGGTATGAGTTGGTTCAAAGAATGGTAGCTTTGAAAACAGTCTTCTGATATTCAGTCTATAAAAATGAATCCAAAATAATGTACATTAGTATGTTTTATAGTCATTACTCTTAGTTGCTTAATACTTAGGCCCATTTTGTATTTTTTTTAAAGAACTTTTTTTTAAAGATTTTATTTATTTATCTTTAGAGGGGAAGGGAAGGAGAGAGGGAGAGAAATATCAATGTTTGGTTGCCTCTCGTGCATCCCCTGCTGGGAACTGGCCTGCAACCCAGGCATGTGCCCTGACTGGGAATCGAACCGCGATCGTTTGGTTCGCAGGCCCGAGGTCAATCCACTGAGCTACACCAGCCAGGGCTAGGCCCATTTTGAAGGCTTAACACTTAGGCCTTGTTTCCTAAATTCAAGAAAACACAAAGACTCAGAGAGAGAAAAAAAGTCCTCTAATATTTTAAAGAGGAAAACAGCGGCAAATATCTCCATGCAGAAAACACATTCAAACTGCCTCCATAACAAATCATGTGAAAGAATTTATCCTCTAACATTTAAAGCTTTGGCATCAGCCTGTTCAGGAATAGGCTCTGATGCAGGGCTGGGAGTTTTTTTCAAGGCTCTGCTAAGCCACATACCTGAGGAATTCTTCTTATACCAGGATGCGATGGATCTATGCAAAATGCTGGATTTTGTAAGGATATTTTATTTGTAGACATTTTTGGAGTTCTTATTATTCCAAGTTGAAAAATCAGACTACCGTATCTCTCCTTATTGGACTATAGCAACCTAAAAGCACAAAAAATGATCAGTACTTTCTCCTCTCATTTCAGTCAGCTGAGGAAAAAAAAAGCCACTGGCATGGATAGTCATCGCCATGCAGAGTACACGTTATCCTGACAGGATCCCAGGAATAGTACAGTTCACAGAGAGAAAAATGATCATTTTACATTTTTTAGATTGCTCCCGAATATGGGAATGCATGCGCATCACTTACAGCAAGTTTATCCTACGTCTTTGCATACATTACCATACAGTCAATCTCTTTTCAATTACTTGCTATTTTTATGAACAATGATAAATTCTCTTTTCAGAGGCAGTGAGATGCAAAAAAGTGGGATGTTAACTGTCTAGTGTGCTGATAGATGGTGGGTTTCTATTTCAAGAATGTGACAGTGAGAAATGATAGTTGCCTAACTTCCGTACTTTGCCCATTTTCTTTACTCTTTTCTGATATTTGTCTCCCATTTTCTTTACTCTTTTCTGATATTTGTCTGCATAATATGTACTCTGCAAGTCAAGCCCCAGACTTGGGGCTTGAGACCAAGTCAAAAATACTAAATTTCAGGGCTTTTTGAAGTCATTCTAAAAGAATGACTTTGAGAATGCTCCAAAAATCGTTATTTTTTGCAGAGTATTGATGTTTACTTTTTTTTTAAGAAGACAAATATTGGGCAGTAGTTCTCATTTGAAATGCATTTTCAGGAAAGAGTTATTAAGCAGGACATCTTAAAACAGTAGGGGCACTTGAGAGGACTCAGCGCAAATGGCAGCGCACCCTCCTCCTGCCTCTCCCCAAAGCGGAGGGGAGGAAACTTTTGATTTGTAATACACATCAGTCTTTCTACATCAAAGCCACAGCATGCAAGTCACCAACTGCAAAGACAATAAGGGCAAGTTTTCGCATTCTTTATTCTTGGTAGAGCCACTTAATGAGCTGGAAACTGTGCCCCAGATTTTCAGCTGCGTTTTTTCACTTCAAAGGAAATTTCTGAATTAAGCTTATTCTCTATAGATTTAGAAGTTTTTAAAGAAAAAAAGTTACTTTCTTTTCATTCCTCTTGGCAATGTCTAACTATGGCAAGAGAAATTCTAGACTCCTTGACTTTCATGCAGGTGATCTGAACCAGATGATCATAACACTTTTCTGGAAGCAAGAGGTATGTCGAGCAGGTCAGAGGCCCGAGGCCCTCTGAGCCCTAGGGCAGATAGCCCCAGAAAGGTGGGTGTGTCCAGAAGGGTGGATGCTCTGTGGCAGCTGCCACCAAACAACCCAATAGGGCAGTTTAGAGGTGGATTGGCTTGCGGAAAACACCAATTAAGACACAGAACACTCAGAGAGCTTTCTCAATGTTTTTTTTTGTCCCATGAGAGTCTCTAATTTCCCATGAAGAGAGATGGACGTCTTAGATAAGTAAGATTAAGACTGTCAATGGCCAGAATCTTTTTCTATATAATGTTCTTTCTGTCTGTTTATAATGTCTCCAGCATTTTCCCTTAAACTCCATGTTAACTCTATTATTTTATTTTCTAGATACTTGGTCTGATATTTTCTATGGTCCTGTTCTGCCAGATTGGGAACAAATGAATCTTGGATGTGTCAAGCTATCATCAGGCAAACTGCTTTGAAATTTTGCTCTGGCTTCGTGACTTTAAATATATGAGCGCTGCATGCATTAGGAGCAGCCGTCCTATTAAAACTTCTCATTTAGCTAGGCTACATCTTCCAGCCGTGTTGAACATATTTAGGATTTCAGTAATACTAGGAAAATGATACCAATGTACATTTTTACTCAGAATAAAAGTAACTTTCTTTATACTGGTGCTTTTTTGTGTGTCTGATCACTACGTTCAGTGTGTCCTGTGCTGAAAACATTCTCCCGGAGCCACGCAGTGGACCAGTCTTTGTCTCTGAGTGACAGTTCGTCCAGGCAGTGCACCTAGGCTTTTCAGAAGCAGCACTTGGTTTTGTGTGGCGTACTCCCCGCTAGTGACAAGGTTAAATTAAGCCTCAAGTTGAAAGATTGAGACAGTGGCCTGGCTCTTTTCTATCTGTGCCACTGTCTACTAAGGGTGTCTCTCATTCCTCTCCAACTATTATGGGACAAGATGATATGAATGCCACCTTTTCAGCCACTAAATCTTTGGTTCCTCTCTGAACCTTCCTCTGGAACATGGTTTAGAATAGTTTCTATCTTTCTAGTTCTTGCAGACATTTTTATATTTTACCTTTTATTGAGGTATAGTATACACATAATAAAGTGAACACATCTGAAGAATACACCTGTGTAAGCACTCTGCAGATCAAGACAGAGGGCATTTCCAGCACACCAGGATGCCCCAGTGGTGTGCCAGGGCTGGCTCACACCAACTTGCCGGAGTGGACTGTGTGCGTGTATGCGTGTGTGTGTGTGTGTGTGTGTGTGTGTACACCCCTTCCCAACTCTGCTCAGTGACATTGCATTGCTAGCTTGGAATCCACCGTGGTGGGGGTGTTTCCACCATGGAGATGGGCAAATGATAGAAAGTCAGGGATTCTGTGGGGCGTCCTTTGAGAGCTGATTGTTACACAGGCACTGCTATACCACTGTTCTCTTCTCAGCAAAAACTTCTCCAGAGATTACCGCTCTTCTGAATTTTATGACCACAGATTCACTTTGCCTACTCTGTAGCTTCCTATAAGTGGAATAGTAAAATAGGCACTCTGGCTTCTTTTTCCTCAATGTTTTGTTTGTGAGAGTCATCTATATCATTGCATGCAACCAAAGTTCGTTCTCATCATTATGTAGTAGTTCATTATGCAAATATATATCACCATGTATTTCCCCATCCTCCTGTTGATGAGCATTGGGTCTGCTTCCAGTTAGGCCTTATTGTGATAAAGCTGCTAAAAACGTTCTCTTTAAGTGTGTGTATGTACTCGTTTCTGGGCGGGAATGCAGAAGTGGAATTGCTTTATAGCTTTAATAGATTCTGTCTAGATACTTTCTAAAGTGGTCGTACTAATCTATACTCACACTAGAAAAGTATGATAGACTCCGTTTCCTCTTCTGAGGAGGAGAAAGAAAAAGGAAGGCAGCCATTGTCCCCTAGTCAGAATGACCAGTAAAGCGTGGAAAACTTGGGGCATGCTGACTGGCTCAGACAGCCTGAGTCTGTGCTCCCCTGCTGATGCGAAGGCAGCTGTCTGTCTCTGAGCACACCATCCCCCAGAAACCATACCAAAACTGCACTTTTCTTATATCGTCTTTTCTTACCACATCCTGAGGAGGTAGATACTATCTATCAGTATTCTCATCTTGCTGGTGAGAAAATAGAGAATCAGAGCTCTAAGCCCAGAGCCAAACTACTAGTGATTGGTAACACTAGGGTTCAAACCTTGATGACGGTCTCCCCAACCCTGGCTGAGGATCATGCTTAATTTGGCTTTCCCATGATATGTCTATTAATAAATTTGTTATGTCTTATTATAATTACCTGCAACTCCTTAAAGGCATTATTTTGTTATTTGCCATTATGTCCCCAGTACCCATTAAAGTGCTTGGCACATAATAGGCATTCAGTAAATTGTAGCTAAAAATAATACTTAGATTTATTGAGAGGTTATTATATGCCTAAAAATATTCTAAACCCTTAGCATTGGGTAACTCATTTAATCCAGGATGACCTTCATAGGTTAGAACTATTATTAGACCCAACTTACAGATGAGGACACCAGGGCCCAATGAGGTTAACTAACTTTTTTTAGGTGAGGCGGCTAGTTAAGTAGGGATGTTGTGATTTGGTCTCAGTGACCGAAAGCCTATGCTCTTTATGTCACTTCATTCTACCCTGCCTTACAGGGCTATTGGGAGAAATAGATATGGAAGTGAGTATGGAAGTGCACAAATTAATATTTCATGGTATCAATCTTACAAAGAATTATGTCAGGATAGGCAAGAAAACAAAAACTATCTATTTAAATAATGGAAATATAATATGGGGAATGGCTGTATTAGTCAGCTTGAGCAGCCATAACAAAATACTATTGCCTAGGGGGTTAAACAACAGAAACGAATTCTCTTACAGTTCTGGAGGCTGGAGGTCCAAGCTCAGGGCATTGTCAGATTCTGTCCATGGTGGGAGCTCTCTTTCCAGCTCACAGAGGGTTTACCTTTTGTGTCCTCACATGGCACAGTGAGAACGGAAAAGCTGCTATAAAAACACTAATCTTATTGGATCAGGGTTTTGCCCTTAAGATATCATTTAACCTGAATTACTTCCTGACTCCAAATAGAGCTACTCTGAAGGTTAGGGCCCAAATATGAATTTGGGGAGGAAGGGGACAAAATTCAGTTCATAGCAACTGCTTACACAGATGATAGAAGAAGAAGCCAAAGGGGAGAGCAAGGGAAACTAGAAATTGGCAACGGTAAGAAGTTGCTACCTCCCTTGGGACTGGAAAGACACAGTTAATGTAACCTCAGCTCAGCATCCAGGGTCTCCTGGTGGAAGATGGAATCCACGCCCAGGACCACAGAAGGAAGATTGTCAGAACAGAGAAAACAGGGGCTGTCCTGGTTCATTCCCTCCTGCCCACTCCAATCTTTTGCCATTGCCTCCCATTGGCTGAAATCACCTAGAAACCAGAAAACAAGAGAGCCTGGGCAATGCAGTTTCCTGTGATACAAAGTAAAGTTGAGAATGGCAAGGACTGGACCGAGCAGACAGGGAAGACCATCACAGATTTAAAGAGCAAACACAGGTGCTGAACTTTTTGATTAAAGTGCATGAAACTGTAGAAAGCATAAGAGATTTAACATTCTTCTGAGAAATGGTACAAAGTTTGCAGGGTTCTTTCTGTTTTGATAAAAATTCAAATCATTTTAGGAATAGAGATAAACTTTTAGGGCTGTTGTGTGTAACTGGGAAACATTTGCCTCTCAGGATTTTTGGCAATGTTTGGAGATATTTTTGGTTGTCACAACTGGTGTGGAAGGGGAATGTTACTGGACTTTAGTGGGTAAAGGCCAGGGATGCTGCTAAACATCTCACAATGCACAAGGAGGTGCCTTCATAACAAAGAATTACGTGGTCCAAAATGCCCATAGTGCTGTGCTTGTGAGGTCCTGCTTTAGAGAATCACAACTGAGTAACAAAATATCTCCTTGCCAGGGGGCAGTGAGGTGCTCGTTATCATGGAAAGTGAATGGGACTGGAGTCAGGAGTCACTTTAGACCAGGCTTCCAACTTGATGGCTTTGTAATCTTTGCAAGTCACTTAGGTTTCATCAACTCCAAATGAGAAATTTTATCTAGAAGATATTTATTTGCTTGTGATAGTTCATTGAAGTTTTAATTTTGATCTTTGGTACCAAAGGTGATTATGAGGGAAGCTTTTACTCTCTTGAAGGATATTAAAATCAGATTTAAGAATAAGCTCATATTTATTTTCATGCTTCCCAGAACAAACCACAATATTAAAAAATATTAAATTTTATTAAATTACTTAAGAACATAGCAAAAACAAAATAAGAATGAGCTTTGACCCAATTGATAACTCAGTGTAGGTAGATATGTTTCTTCTAATTAAGAGAAATATAGAGATGATTTCTATATGTTTAATATTGTACACTTACACTCAGATATATAAAATATATGTGACATTTTGTCAAATGCCTTTCAGACCTGCTCATTCCTCTGCTTTCCTGCGGCTCCCATCCTATCTGATCTCTCACAGTCCCTCCTAAGGCAGAAATAACTAATGGCCTATTCCGTATCCTTTCTTCTTTGTCTATCTTACTGATATATCTCTGATTTTGTCGGAGAACAATGAACCCAACTATAACGTTTTATTTCCTACCACCTTCTGTAGTGAAACTCCTCTCTAACACACCTAGCAAACACACAAAGAATACACAGAATTTGTGAGTGTATCTTGCCTTCTGCTGCAGCAGGCCGCTCCCATTTTTAACTAACCTTTCAACAATGTAAGAACATCTTTTAAGTGACTAAACCTATTCAACCCCACATAGAACATTGAAGTAGAATTTTACCATACTTGAAAAAAGAGACACTCTTTGATGCCTATAATCTAAATGGAAGAAGAGTCACATAATTTGAACTATGCACAGTTGAAAAAAATGTAACTTCTCATTACCCTACACTGGAAAGAACACTGAGATGGCTGTGTTGGGTGATAATACAAACCATTCCTAAGCACCTTCCTTGGAGAGTTAGTTCTGTACAAGAAAACGAACCACTAGCAAAGGTGGGATATTGTTCCAAAGAGCCTTGAGGTCTATTTCCGGACTCTGTCTTGTTCTATCCTTGGACAAATACCCTGCTGTTGAACATTATAAAATCTGATCTAAAATAGAACAAGCTCTCTCACTTTGTTGTTAAGTGCTGTGGCTATTCTTGCCCCCATGTTTCTGTAGAAATTTTATAAGTAGCTTGTCAATTTGCGTGCACACGCACACACACACGCACCCTCCTACTAGAATTTTTATTAAGATTGCTTTCAATCTATAGCTTACATCTTTACAACATTGAGTTTCCCTATCCATGGTGTAGCTACCCATTTATTTAATTCTCTTTAATTTCTGTTAATAATGTTTTAGAATTTTTCTGTTAGAATTTTTTTAAAGATTTATTTAATTTATTTATCTTTAGAGGGGAAGGGAAGGAGAGAGGGAGAGAAACATCAATGTATGGTTGCCTCTCACGAGTCCCCTGCTGGGAACTGGCCTGCAACCCAGGCATGTGCCCTGACTGGGAATTGAACCATGGTTGTTTGGTTTGCAGGCTCACACTCAATCCACTGAGCTATACCAGCCAGGGTTGTTAGGAATCTTTCATTTGTTTGAATTACTAAGTAAACTTTGCAGACTTGCTGGATTCAAGGTCATCACATGCAAAATTGTTCTTCTGTATATCAACCACAAAAATATAAATTGGAATTTCAAAATAATCATTACAAAGGGTCATCAAATGTCAAATATTTAATAATAAATCCAATGAATAATTATAAGACTTTAACCATAAAATTCACAAAACATTCTTAAGAGAAATTCATGTATATAAAAATACAATTTTGTGTGTTGACTTTGAATCCAGTATCCTTGCTACTTACTAATTAATTTCAATAATTTACCTATAGATTATATTGTGTAAGTATTTTCTGTGTACACCACTGTGTTGTTGGCTAATAATACAGTTTTATTTCTCCCTTTCCAATATGTATACATTTTGTCTTGATTTAGTGCATTGACTAAACATTTAGTACAATGTTGTGTAGAAATGATATTTTCTATGGGCATGCTATCCGTCCCTCCCTCCCTCCCTCCTCTCTCTCTCTCTCTCTTTATATATATATATATATATATATATATATATATATATATATATATATATATACATATATATATGCCAAAATTTTACTAATATTCAGCAAAAGACTTGGGACATGTGTAAAGAAAAAGCCATTTTCAGTAGCCTTATTGATTCGATGGTTTATTGATTCGATGGTCCGTGAGTCTGGAAGAGCAAAGACACTTGGTGAGATGGGACAGGAGTGAATGCCCTTGGAGTGGTGACAGGGGCCAGCTCCTCAGACATAAATTGTTCCCCAAGGAAAATGGTAATGGGCACTGGACTGAAGAGAAACAGATGGCCCTAAACACATTTATATTTTATATTAGCAAAATCCACATTTCTCATTATATGAGCATTCAGCCACTTGGAAAGCAGTGCGAATAGGAACATGACTTTTGGAATACAAAGTCTGGGTTTAAATTCCAGCTCCATCATTGTGTAACCGCAGGCAGGCAAGCTGTGGTTGAAGCTTGCACTTCAATCCCTCTGAAGCACATTTCCTCACCTTTAAGTTGAGGATAACGATTCACACTTACTGGGACCACTACAAGGATGAAAGGAGATGGCATGCATACATTATTGGTTATATAAAAATGTACAATAAATGTTAGTTTTCTTCTCCTTTTTGGTTTGAATTCTTCTTCATCTTGTGTTGCTGTATAATACTTGTGACATATTAAACTATATCGTTGCTCTTTTTTGACATATTAAACTATATACTTTATCTCGATCTTTTCTCTCTTTCTTGTCTCAGCACCACCCTTAAACTTCCATATTGTTCAAGCACATAGTAGGGACCCTCGAGAAGGATGGGATAGAGCAGGGAGCAGAAATAATCCGCAGTGCTTCTAGTGTTTGCATTCGAGGGCCTAAAATGTTAAGGCAGACACCTGAAACGTGTGGGTTCTAGGCTGCATTTGCTTTCAGATGTGTTTTGTATTGCTTCACATTGTGTAACATGTTTTAAATGGGTCCTGGCACATAAAAATTGGGGTGTTTAATGTAAAACTCTGGGCGATCTGGCACAGCTGGGTCTGTGTCTTGGCTAGGAATTGGCCAGAGGTCTGCAATGCCTGCCCCTTGAATGGGCTGCTAGAACTCCAACTGGGCATGGCCACTACGGGTCTACGCCATCCTCCATGTAACCTGTGCAGCTGTTGTAATCATTCAAGTTTGTGTGCTCTGGGGACACATTTTATGAATTTGAGCAATAGCCAAATGTTTGGGAGAAGCAAGGAGGAGAGACTGGGGCATTGCTGACAGCACGGTGCATCTGGTGCGGGCACAGAAGTGTTCCAGACAGCCCCACGCCCCAACTGGCACCAAAGTAACGGAGGAAGTCCTGTCCTCCACCTCACGTATGGATTTGTCCCAGAAGTGGGCCCGAGACTGAAACGAGGTCTTTCTAATGGTACTAACTGTGCAACTGTGAGCCATATGAACGATAATCAGATTGGCTCTTTCAATTTCCCCAATATATCTTGGCACTTAGCTTTTCAGAAACTTGCCCAGATTAAGTTTCTACCTCTATACCTACCTATCACCCTCCCCACAATGAGCACTTAGAATAGTTCACTCACATTTTTTTTTCTGTTTCTGAGTTGAGAGTATTGTGGAAAAATGGACTCTGACACGACGTGGGGTCAACAGAGTGAGCGCTTTATTAACACATGCGGACCCAGAGGAGACAGCCTTCAAATTCTGGGCCTTGAGGAGGGGTCAGGTGTGTGGTTAAATACTCTTGTAGCAAAGCAGGAAGAGGTGGCATCACGTGGTACAAGCAGGAATGTGGAAGCCAAGACAGAAGCAGAGGGCAAAAATTGCCCTGGGCGGGGACAAAGAGATAGCAGGAGATTAACTGAGTCTGAGACAGAGAGTCAACTAGTTAACAGGTGGTCGTCTGGAGCCTGAGGGCCAGCAGGGAGTTATCAGAGGTCCTGAACAGAGTGCCAGCTTTAACTTCTACTACACGAGTACTGGCTTCTGCTCTTTTCTTGTCTTCTTTGCCTCCAGTGCCACCGCAACTTTCTCGAAATCTTGTCCTGTGGCTTCCACACTTCCACTGCCTCCTGCTTCTTGCTCTCCTCTTCTGTCTGTTTTCAGCTCACTCATCACTGCTCCAGCTGCCACAGTCAAACATTCATTGCACTAGCTGCTCTTTCTATACCCAGGCTATATTTTATTACTTAATTTTTTCTTCTGGACACTGTTTGAATTTTGGGTTTTCCCAGGGTTTTAGTTTTAGTCTTCTTTTTATTCTACTGCTTCTTTCTTGTCGATCCTAACTATTTCCAAATCCCTAGTGAACCCTCAAGTCTTCAAAATCCATATTCCTGGTCAGGACTGCCCTTCTGAGTTGAATTTGTAGCTGCTAAATAGAGATGCCGTAGCCATATCTGCTTTTCCTTCTGCCCCTTTGATATTGCTTATCAGCATTAACTAATTAGTCACCCAAGATTGTTGGAAACTTCTCTGTCTGGTTTCAGGAGCTATAAACCCCCCATGGCTGAGGCTGAGTGAGTGACCTTTAGACTGTGAGTCACTAAGGAGACAAAGCTTATCTCCCTGGCAGGAGTGTTGCTTCTGCTTCATCCATCTCTGGCCCCAATGCTTGGTCAGTTAGTCAATCACAGGTAAGACCCCTCAGAATGGGGCAACCTAAGCCAGACATGATCACTTGGGAAGCCCTCAAGGAAGGACTTGGGGAGCTGCAGCAAAGAGGGGTGATGGACCCTCGCTCCCTGGCTATTCTGACATAGCCTGAGTCCTCATTCTGTTTGTAAGAAGTCTCCAATCTCTTGGCTGCCTTACTACCCCTGCCTGACTTAAGCCTGAGATAATGCTGGTGGTGGGTACCACCCTGTGCTGGAAAGGGTGGGTTCCCTAGGGCAATCAGGCCTAAGAAATAATATGTAAAATCCTGTGAAACCTGCTTTGTTTAGAATGCTGTCAGTTAAATAAGGGTCTAAGCAAGAAGTGAGTTTGTTCCTCAAAGTTTTATAGCTCTTTAGCTATCTGACCCTGACTCAAAATAAGCCCTCAGAGTTCTTTGTTATCTATTGTTTGACCCCTACTGCCTGACAATGATTAATGAGCTTTACCTGTATCCCTGTGTGTTGCAAACCTAATAAATACAATTGAGGTAAGGACTCTTGGCCTTTCTCCCTTGAGAGATTAGCCACCTTTCCTCCCCAAGCAGATCATGTCTTGGTAGCATTATGTTCATCTGTAGCAGACGGCAGGGGGGCGGGGGGGGCTGCCTCGCGGCAGAGCCCCCCCACACAAGCTAGGCGTGTCAGAGTCACAGTCAATGTATCTTCTTTATGTACCATATCTAGTTGGTACATCTTGCTGATACCTCTGTCTTCTCTCTTCCTTTCCTGCTAGTCAGAGCCTCAGTTCAGATCATCATCACTTCTCTTTAGAATTGTTGTAATAATCTCTTGATGGGTTTTTCTACCCTTGTTTATTACCTCTTCAAAGCCATTCTGCATGGTGCCACAGGAAATGTTTCTAAAATGCAGATGTTAGATTATATTACTCTCTCTCCAAATTAGAATTGACTACAGTCTTTTCATAAGAACTAATTCCAGTTCTCCCTGCTCATCTCCTGAATACTTCCTGAATACTCCTGAACCCCTGGATTGAGTTTGTTCCCCAGATCCTGGCATGGCACTTAGAATATTAACTACAGGCTCAACACGTATATGTTGTTTTTAATATCATCTGGCCCACTGGAAGAAAGGTATTCATCTTGCCTCATTGACTATCAATGTATTTATTAATAATTACAATAACAATAACAAATACATGTAGTGTTTATTGAATGCCAGATACTGCTTTAAGAAATTCACATATATCACATTCAATTCTTACAACAGTTCTGTCACTAAAATTGTTATCCTCATTTTACAGACAATGAAACTGAGCCACAGGAGGTCAGGTTGCCCAAAGTGAATGGACTCAGGTCTCAAACTCTGCTCCCTTGGCTCCACAGCTCACATTCTTGAACAGCAATGCTGTAGTACATCTCTTAGGAAAAGAAAGATAATTTGCTTAAAAATTAGAAATTCATTTAGATTCTTTCCAGAGTAGTTGAATTGTTGAGAGTGACACTTGAACCTCAGAACCCCCACCCTTATACTCTGTGTTCACCCTCATCATCACATTCATCACACTGTATTACAAGGCTTTGTTTCCATGTCTTTTT
>PVKM010040609.1:0-13408 GCA_004027735.1 Carollia perspicillata
AAAAAAAAAAAAAAGGCTCAAATGAAAGAATGAATGAAAGCTCCAGAAAAAATATAACTAAATGATGAAGAGATAGCCAACCTATCAGAGGCATAGTTCAAGACACTGGTAATCAGGATGCTCACAGAATTGGTTCAGTATGGTCACAAATTAGATGTAAAAGGAAGGCAATGCTAAGTGAAATAAAGGAAAATGTACTAGGAAGGAACCAACAGCGATGGGAAGGAAACCAGGACACAAATCAATGGTGTGGACCAGAAGGAAGAAAGAAACATTCAACCAGAACAGAATGAAGAAACAAGGATTCACAAAAATGAGGAATGGCTTAGGAACCTCCGGGACATCTTTAAATATTCCAATATCTGAATTATAGGGGTACCAGAAGTAGAAGAGGAAGAGCAAGAAATTGAAAACTTATTTGGACAAATAATGAAGGAGAACTTCCCCAATGTGGCAAAAGAAATAGAGTTCCAGGAAGTCCAGGAAGCTCAGAGAGTCCCAAAGAAGTTGGACCCAAAGAGGAACACACCAAGGCACATCATAATTACATTAGCCAAGATTAAAGATAAGGAGAGAATCTTAAAAGCAGAAAGTGAAAAGGAGACAGTTACCTACAAAGGAGTTCCCATAAGACTCTCAGATGATTTCTCAAAACAAACCTTGCAGGCAAGAAGGAGCTGGAAAGAAGTATTTGAAGACATGAAAGGAAAGGACCTATGTCCAAAATGACTCTATTCAGCAAAGCTTTCATTTGGAATGAAAGGGCAGGTAAAGTACTTCCCAGACAAGATCAAGTAAAAGAGTTCATCATCACCAAGCCCTTATTATATGAAATGTTAAAGGGACTTATCTAAGAAAAAGAAGATAAAAATATGGAGAGTAGAATGACAAAAAAAAAAAAACCCTTGCAGTTATTAACAACCGAACCTAAAACAAAAACAAAAGTGAACTAAGCAAACAACTAGAACAGGAACAGAATCACAGAAATAGAGATCACATGGAGGGTTATCAGTGGGGGAGTAGGTAGGGAGAGAGGGGGGAAAAGGTACAGAAAGTAGCATAAATGGTAGGTAGAAGATAGACAGGGGGAGGGTAAGAATGATATAGGAAGTGTAGAAGTCAAAGAACTTATATATACAACCTATGGACATGAACTAAAGAGGGGAATGCAGGTGGGAGGGGGTGCGCAGGGTGGTGGGGAATAAAGGGGGGGAAATGGGACAAATGTAATAGCATAATCAATAAAATATATTAAAAAATAAAACTTTAAAGTTGATGAGTGGAGAAAGTAAAATGTTAAAATGTAGATAATCAATAGTAAAAAACAAATGGTAATGCTATTGTGAATTATTTTCTAATTTGCATATGAATCACTGGTGGCAAAGTAAAAGAAATTTATGAAAAATAAATAAATTGCCTTGATTCTATTATCTGCACAAGCATGGTTCCCAGTTTATTTGTAACCATCCTTTCTGTTAAATCATGTAAGTATAATACTTGCCGGAAAATATTAGATTGAATTTGAACATATGCCAAGCACCTGAAATTCAAGGTCTCTGGCAAAAATGCCCAGCTTATTCCCTCTACCTCCTATTCAATATTTCGAAGACTCCTTTAGAAATAAAAAATAGTAAGTGTAATTTTATCAGAAATATTTCACACTGAATTTTTTTCCAACAGAAATTTAGCACTCAAATCTTTGGAAATTAAATTTCAAGTCTACTGAAAATGACTGTTAGTAAAACAGAGGGATGGTGCATATCATTATTGGGGTTCTTGAGGGAAAAAAGCAAATAATAAAAGGAATTCCTGAGAAGAATTGCAGTGAATTTCAAGGAACGTATACAAGAATTTCTTAAGTATTACATCATTTTTTCCATCACAGTGATAGAGTCCTAGAGAACTTAAGACTCAAGTTCAGCCCCCTCGGTTCAACCTAAATAGGAGGGAAACAATACAGGGCAGAGTGACATCACCTGTTCCGGGCACAGGAGCCTGTGTCAGAGGTTGTCCTGGACCGTCTCCTGCTTGTCCCCTCCATCCACCTGCAGGACCTCTCTGTGGGGGGCTTCTTCCCGTCTTGAGCTGCGGCAGCTTGGTAGACCAATGCTAGCTATGCACAGCTGCCAGGAAATGAATCTAATTTACCCAAAACTCCCAAGCCCTGGATCAAACCTCCCAGCAATTAAAAAAAATTTCTCACCAGGCTTTGTCCTCACAATGTTAATTAGACTCCTGTGTGTGTGCGTGTGTGTTTGAACCATGATTCATGGAAGCTCAATTTTCTTTCTTGTAAACCATTCCTTAAATATGAAAGTTGTATATTCTTAGTTTCTCAATCCTATCTATCATGCCTTTAGTAGTTTAGTAGAATATTTAAGAGAAATCCCTGTTCTATTCCCCAAGAAGTAGCCCCGATAGGCGCTGAGTAAGAAAGCTGAAGGAAGGTGGCAGTTAACTGGCAGTGCTTGAATTTCATCCCACGGAACAAGAAAGCTGTTGTCTGCTGGCTGGACTGTCCTATTTGAAGTCGACCGCCTGTGTAGAAGCCCCTTGGCCTCCTCTCCTTCCCAGATAAATAAGACTCAGTAACAACATCTGAGAACAGAATGGCAAGGAGTTAAGAAGAAAGCAGTTCCTTTAACACAGTTTTGGTGTATCAAGGATACAGGGCAGCTGGTGTACATAGCACAATTTCCGGATTCATTCCACCTGAAGGCCAAGGGAAGAAACAAGTAGGTATAGTCTCCGCCTCAACTCTTTCATTTCTCTTACCGAGACCACCTCAGATGCAGTGTCTCAAACTCTCAAACTGCTTTTCTATCGACAGTGACTCCCTCCATGCATCTCTACGGGTAGCTACTGTTCAACATTCTCTCGTAAACAGTTCCATACTATAAAGTCCAAAGGAATTGTACCATGATCATGATCAAAAAGTATTGAAAGTTTGCTCACTAGATGGAGACCCAAAGAGACTCCCAAAATGTATGCATTTCATGAAATATTCCTTATTCTAAATTCTAAGTGTTCGTGATACCATTTGAAAAGAGGGAAATGAGATAAGAAGAAAAAAAAACTTGAAAATTCCATTACTTCCCTATGATATAAAGAAAAAATGTTACCATTTCAGTATCTCAATATTTTAAGAGGCTGAAAAATTTGCCAAATCAGTAGTAAAAACTGTTGCTTCCATGTGGAAAAAAAATAGAGCCTCTGGCATGATCCCAACAGAAAGCTACCCATGTCCCACAAATAGAGAAGGAAACCCACATCCCCGTGTCTCTTTTTTTCAAGGAAGAAATGCAAAAATTTCTGGGACTTTAAAATTCTGTCACTTTTCATTCATTTCTTTACCCTGACTTGTTCATTCTCTGTTCTTCAATATCTGCCTATGAGTGTATTTTTGGAACAAATAAACTTGGATTATGGCAATGGCATGAAATTCACAGCTGTGAAGCTAGGAATGAGTGACATTTGAAGCAAATATTGTCAACAGATAGAATGGTACATTTTTAGGAGAACTGTCCTCTTGCTACTAGAATGGGGACCACAGGGCCAATAGAAGAGAGAAACAATGGGAAAATATATGTGCTGTATACACATCCGCAAGGCACTGAGTGGCACTTTGGCTATGTCAGTAACAGCGGTGTGACACTGGACAGATCGAACCTCTGTTTCTCTGTCCCTCTGTTTGTTTGCTCTTTAACTGCATCAGTGATGTGAGAAGGACGTTCCTGGGGCCCCTCGCAGCACCTCTATGGGCAGGACCCCTAAGCCAGGTCTGCCCTCTGCTTCGCCCCGATACTCCTTCCATCTTGGAAACCTGCATCAGATCCACCTGAATGAGGTTCCCCCTGAAGGTCAGTTGAGATCCCCTGGTCCAGAGGAACTACAGGAGGTCCCGTCCCAGGAATGCAGCGCCTTCGTTTTCTCGGTGGCATCTGATGAAAACTCTCGGGGACATGAATGTCACAGTTTGGAAGTCATCCAGGAAGCGAGAGGTTGTTGTGGCTCTCCGGCTATAGTCCACAGCCTCACACTGATCCTAATTGTCTCCTTGGGATGTTTAATTCAGCTTCGGCAATGGTGAAAGGAATAATGAATGCACATGTAAAACATTACTTGCCATCTATCAGATGAGAAAAGAAGGAGTAATTTTTTTAAAATGTGCATATGCAGCACTTTCTTAATCTTCCAAAGAGGCTGTAAATTGGAGCAGACTTGTGAGGGGAGGAAAAGCAAGCTGGCAACGTGCACCAAAAGCATAACACGTTTCTGCTCTTAGAATTCATAATTTCATTTTTACATGTGAGACCTAGAAATAAACTGACATATAAGCTCACTTATGTACTCAGAGAGTCCTTTCTGCAGTGTTCTATAGCAAGTAAATCAGAACTGGTGTAGACGGGATGCCATGCCGAGTGTGCCGTGCAGAGGCAGGCGCGGATGCTGGGCGGGCACTAACTACAGGTGTCGGGGAGAATCGTTAAGGACACGGGAGACTTTGTGATGTAATGTTGATTATTAGAAAACAGAAAAAGGTTGATGGAAACGCTACAAATATTAATAGTGGCTAAATAAGAATAGTGGGTATATGCAAGATTTTCTTCTTTATATGTTCCCTCTATTCCAAAAAATATTAAGTTTATCATAAACAAAATGATATTACATGAAAAATTGAGCAAGTTTATATTCTGTAGAGTTTGATAAAAACCATGTCTGTTCTCTCAGAGGTAACATTTTATGTAATAAATGTATATTTAGACTGCATCTATCTGTGCAAATCAAAATGGAGATTATTGGAATCTTTTAAATAATATCTCTATTATCCATAGGATACAAATCACGTTCCCTCCAGCAATCTGTTACTTCAGATGAAGGCTGATGTGTTGCCTCCCAGCAAACTGACTAATCCAGATTTAGTTTCCCAATATTTGGGTTTAATGAGGATCAAGCATTTGCCAAACTGTTGCCATACAAAGCTAGACACTAAAGTGGTCACAGATCTTCATCAGTAGGAGCCACTGCAGTAGGGAAGAGTCCAACATAAATTTAACTGCAATTTGTGCAGAGGAGACTGGGCATCTGAAAGGGAGAGAGGAAAGGCAGGGAAGAGGGAAGCGGGGCCCAGCGAGTCGGGCAAGCGAGGACTTACCCAGGGTCAGTCGGTGTCAGTAGTTCCATGAAGGCCATTCTCCGCTCATTATCTGGGGTTCTGTGGGAACCCTGAGTTAGAAGCATTTGATGAGGTCGAACAAACACACAGACTGAACAGTTAATTATAAATATATGCCAACCCGCTAAGTTCTAAGTGTTCAAACAGAAAATAAAATACGACAGGATAATAGTTAATTCAAATTTAATACTGCCTAAAAAAATTCCGGAAATGTAGGACATGTAATATTTAAATTGTCTCAAAGAGTAAATACATGTGTTTCTAGGTAAATTAGAAAAACATGTATGTAAGACGGATCATGTCCAAAGGGAATTCTGGGAAGGGTGAAGTTAGGCGGTGTGTGGGTGGGGGTGGAGGGGCTTGACTGGGACACATTTTGGGGGCACTGATATGAAGCTGTGTATTTACCTTTTCAACTAGCAGGTACCCAGGTAAAGGACTATCATATGCACGTCTCTGTTTTGGGGTGAGAGCTCCGGTTTTCCTCCATAAAGTGTGCACATCCGACTGTTTCCCACAGTGCTCATACATATGGAACAAGTCCATGAGCGGCAGAAAGGCAGGGAGATCTTTCGGTATGCAAATTGCAGCGACAGAGGAGAATTGTTTAAATTGTTTGCCTTTGGGTTTAAAATGTCCAGCTTTACTTTCGGGCTTACAAAGAGGGCACGTTCCCTCTCTTACATGCTCCACCACATAATCCGCAGGAAATCTGCAGCCGAGCATCTCTGTGTGTCTTCAGCTGCTCTGGGGGAGGAAACCACATGCACAGAGGTGGGGTCAGTGCTCTGAGAGCTGATCCTCACCAGGAAGGCCAGGAATGTGCCACTGGCACACAGGGGCTTGCCTAGTGAAAGCCTGCTGTCTCAGGCTGCTTTGCTCCCCCGATGGACGTATGGGGTGACATTGGGGAGCATCACTCCATTCAATTTGTCCTTTTATCATTGCACCAGTATCAGCTGTCAGGTGTCTGGCAGTGCAACGCTGTGTTCCTATGTGACCAGGTTAATTCCTCACATAAATAAATACAGGCATTTTCTACCTCTCAGAGCTTTAAAATTGTTAGGATCGACGGCTCCATAACCCTGCTATACTCTACAGTCATGTTGGTGTTCAGTGTAACAGCTATTAGGAAACATATTTTAAAACCAGAAACTGTGAGAGGATCACACTATACATACTTAAGGCCTAGCGATCATCTCACAAATGCAGGTTAATCAAAACGGCTGATTTGACGGTATGTTTACCAGTGCAAACCAGGAACAAAAGCCTCACAAAGTCCGAAATCAAACTCTATCTGCTGGTCACACCGAAGCTGACTGTGCTGCTGTTGCTTTTAATTTTATTAATGGGACCATAATCCTCCTAGACTTCCAAGCTTTAAACCTCAAAATCATGTTTAAAATCCTCTCTCCCTTATCCCTGCACAATCTCTTCAGTCACAAAGCCCTGCAGATTAAAACACATTACTTCTGCAGTGGCTCTGAGATGCTATCTTGGTCCCAGGCCTCCTCACTAGCCTCAACGCTATGTCCGCCTCTGAATTGTTCTCAGAACTTCCAAAGTGTCCTGCTGCCGCCAGGCTCTCTCGGCTCAGACTAAACTGCACACTGTTACCATAGGAACCTTCCTCAAGAACAACTTTAATTTCTCATGTCGTTCCCTGGTGGAAGACTTTCACTGAACTGCCCTTTGCTATGAGATAACTTATTAGCAGACCATAGCAGACCACCCAAAACTGTTGTCAAACTGTGTTTCACTAACAGTTTTCATTCCTCTCTGTTCCTCCCAAACTGGGCCTCACCGCTGGAGATCCTGTTGTTCACGTGATGCATGTCCATAGGCAGTGATAGTGTTTCCCTCTTGAACTGCACTAAGATTTGCTTCTAAGCCCTGGCTGGTGTAGCTCAGCGGATTGAGCATGGCCCTGTGAAGCAAAGAAGCTCAGTTCGATTCCCAGTCAGGGCACATGCCTGGGTTACGGGCCAGTTCCCAGCGGGGGACGCACGAGAGGCAACCATACTTTGATATTTCTCTCCTTCTTTCCTTTCCTTCCCCTCTAAAGATAAATAAATAAAATATTTTAAAAAATAGTTGCTTCTAAGCAGTGCTGCATTTAGTGTGTTCAGGCTTGCATCACACACACACACACATACACGGGGAGACACACACACACAGGGGCACACACACGTAAGTTCACATCATGTCCTCCCTCCATCAGGGTGTTTTACATCTTTGCTCCTAAGGGCCCAGCCAGAGGTCCCAGGCATTACTATGAGGACAGGGTAAGCCTGGGTCACTGACGACAGCAGAGCTCTCAGCGCCCCCTCAACCTGAGTAGCTAGGATTTTGTTCACTTTACAGTGGTACCTCATTCCGGAACTGGTGACGAGTGCTGAAACCAGTGAATGCTGAATGATGCAATGAATACAGGGCTGGGCGAGTTCTGAAGATGATGAGGTATGACTGTATTTTATTTTTGGATTATTTTTATTTTTAATTAAATTTATCAGGGCAACATTGGTAATAAAATTATATAGATTTCAGCTGTACAGGTCTATAAAACATCATGTATATTGTATTGTGTATTCACCAAGCAAAGTCGAGTCTCTTGTTACGAAAAAACAACACCCAAACAGCCACTACAATAGCCACACTTGTGAGGCAGATGGCAGATGCTGGTGCAAAAGAGGAGCTTTTATTCAGGTGCTGTGTGATCTGGGACAATGATGGAATCCTGTCTCAAAGCCCATTTCCTCAGTGAGACCAAGACAAAGCCAGTGTTCAGAGTTCCTGCCCAGATGTTAAGTACAGTTGTTTGGAGCTGCCATTCATTTCAGGCTCCCTCCTGCAGCCTACTTGCAGGGCCGTGAGGCTGTGGGCCATGTGGCTGCTAGGGCCACAAGGACGTGTGCTTGGGAGAGAGTGTGAACACACTGGTGAATGCATCACCAGGTTTGTGAGGGTGGGAGAGAGACTCCCTCCTGGAGGCCATGGGCCACGTGGCTGCTGAGGCACCGTGTGAGTGCAGGTCCTGCGCGAGGCAGCCGTGAGCACCAGAGAGCATTTCTTTGTTCTCCCGGAGTTATACTAGTTTAGGGTGTGCGACAGACTGGGTGTTTCCAAAAATGACCAGTCAAGTTCCCAAACTTTCCCGCACTTTGGGTGGGTCTACCTCCCAACCAACCCCTTCTTTCCCTAGGCTGGACGGGCTGGCCTCTCTGGTCCAACACCTACCCCTGTGCCATTTTTTTAAAAAAGATTTATTTATTTATTTATTTATTTATTTATTTATTTATTTATTGACAGAGGAGAAGGGAGTGAGAAAGAGAGGCAGAGTAACATCAGCGTGCTGTTGCCTCTGGTGCACCCCCTACTGGGGACCTCACCCACAACCCAGGTATGTGCCCTGACTAGGACTCAAACCAGCAATGCTTTGGTTCACAGGCCAGCATTCAATCCACTGAGTCACATCAGCCAGGGCCGCCTGTACCATTTTGACTTCTATGCCGTATATGACTGCCTTCCCCTGGACCCACCCCAATCTGGTGCCAGGGAAGGTCTGGAAGGGTTTTTTCCTCTGTCCAATTATCTTGCTGGCCTTTTGTGTGTACTCATTGGAAAAACCTACCCCTGCTGCCATCTTGGCCAATGTGTCTCAGACAGACTGTCTACCTATAACATCCCTCCATCTCCATGGTCCCCTTATACCTTCCTTTACTTTCTCCCACCCACCTTTCCCTCTGGTAATCACCATATTGTCATTTGTTTTACTTAATAAAGTATCATATGGTACTCAATTATCTTTTTTACAGTAGTTTCCATTACCTTTTTAAAAGTTTGAATTCTTGTTTCCAAATTGAAGAGATACCTTACCCTTGCCTCCTAGGTATCCACACTGACAGTAGATCTGAAAGAGAACCTCTCAGGAATCTCCTGCGTTAACCTTCTGGATGAAGGAGACAGCTCTCCCAAGAATCGCGGATCAAACCTCTGAGGAGACATAGACGGCTTCTGCTCGAGACTAGAGATCAAGATGCCTCTGGCTGCCACAGTCTACTTAGTCTCTTCCTCTCTCTTCTCCCCAATATCATTTTCTTCTCTCCTGTTTTATAGTGTTTGATTGTTAAGGTGCAGTTCTGAGACTTTGTTGGCCTAATCTCAGTGCTTGAGGCAAACCTGGAGAATGAACACAAGTCTGTGGATGGCAAACCTGCCTCATCTACAAATTCCAGAAGGATGGCACCTGTTCCCTGGCTGCTCCCAGGTGGGCAGGGTTTGGTCTGAGAGGCATTGCTCCAAGCAGGACTTCTGACATTTCTCATGTTACTACTTATTTTTGCCAGAGTTCAGCGTGGATTCTCCCAGTTCTTAAATGCTTCTGTAGAGGGACTCACTCAACAAAGAATGAAATCGAACTACAAAGACAGAAGTCCAAAAAGTTCTCATAGGGCACATGGCCAGTATCTGAGGCTGCAAAGGACCCAGCCGGTGCAGGGATTTCAGAGGTCAGAATGGGGGAACAGTTCCCGTTGCCAAGGCAGGAGGGCCCACAGAGATGGGAAAGATGGTAAATCTCTACCATGGCCCTGGCTGCAGCGTCCCCTCACAGATGGCCCTGCGTGTCGCCATAAAGACCCATCTGTGGAAGATAGGAGAAGATGCTTGAGCTGTGGTAGGGTGTCAGGAGGGAGAGCGATGCAGAGCAACCATACATAGTGAGACACACCAGTGACAGACACCCACAGGGTAAATCTGCTCCCGCCAGGACCTGAAGCTGCGTGTTCTGTCTGGCCCGCACATGCTCCTCAGGACCGGGCCTGCCCTCACCAGCTGGCCTGAGGTTCATGGCTGAGTCCCTGTCAGGGAAAGGTCCTCAGGCCAAGGGACACCCCCAGCATCCGTTGATGGAGGATTTGGAGTCAGAAGACACTGTGTCCCAAATTACAGCTGTTCTGAAACTGCTGGGACTTTGCCTCTGATTTATGGCAGGTCAGCTTCTCATCATCCCAGACCTGCCGTCCTCGCTCCCTCCACGTGTGACGAAGCTAACCAGAGACTCCACAAGGACCCACCTGCACCCCAGCTCCTTCTCTGGGACAGCTTCCCAGGACCCTGACCCCAGACAAGGGCTTTCCTGGGGCAATCTTCTCAAATGAGCAGGTCCTTCCTATGCTACCAGCAAATGAATCTTTGGAAATACAGACAATTGTATAAATCATTAGAATACATTTAAGTTCAACAGAAAAGTTTGTATCCTGAGTTTCATTTTCTTGATCTTACCTGGGACACCCTCTTAGAGCTATGGTTCTATTTTTAGAGCTCACTATTTTAGGCAATGTGAATGGTTTGGAGAGGTTTCAAAGAAAGGCAAGTAAAATGATTAAATGAGAACAAAATAATACAAAAAGAGCTAAGAACCTTTGGAGAGGAAGGGAAGGGGGCCATGGTAACATCAGCCTTCGGACCATGCCCATTTTCCTGTGAGTAAAGGGCAGGAGGGGTGGAGGGACAGCAAGGACGGCACTGACACTCACCTGGCTTCCTGCATGGGCCTTGCCACCCGTCGCCAGTGCCACTCCTGACACGCAATTCACTGTCCTCGCCATGTCCACAGTGCCCCAGTGGAAGCAGGACACATCATGCCATTCTCCTCAAATAGGTCTCTTTCCTCCCCAGACACACAGAAGGGGACTCCAGGTCCTTATCACGACCTGTATGCACAGTACATGTCAGAATACATGTATATTTAAGTAACACATCTATGTACTGTGATATGTTGTATATAAATATAAATACATATACATTTATCTACATATATATTCCTAAACAGTACATATACATGTACATACTCTTACAATACATAAAAACCCAGCACAGTGAAGGTGGGCTTCGATACAGGGACTAGAATTCCTTTCGCTATAAATCCTTGCAGGTCGCTCCCGAGCTGAAAACTCACCTACCCAGTACAAAAATCGTCAGACTCCATCCTTTTAAATATTGTTTTTAACTCTTCCCTCGCTTTCATCCTGTGTAGCTTCCTTCAGAAATGATTTGCAGACTCTCAAACTGTCCTCTGAGTCTCAAGTTTGTCTTTCATAATTTTTCCTATTCCCTTGGTACCCCCCTTTTTTATTCCTGACAACAAAACTCCACCAAGTATTTTCTTTCTACCCTTTTGATATCTAAAATCAACAGTTTTCTTTCAATTATATAAATCATCAAATAGTATGTACTCATTCTACAGGAATCTTATGATGTTGTAAAGTTAAATCTTCTTCAGACTTTTCCTGCCTCTTCTTCAGACTCCGAATGTTAATTCCCAGCTCCAAATAATCATTCTTAGGAATTCTCTGTATATTCTTTCTGATCGGTTTGTCAACCTGTATGTAGACATACATGAACCTGCAGAAGTATGTCTGTGTTTTGTGAAAGCCTTTTCTAACACACATGCTCTTATAATGTGCATGCCTTAGGGTCAGACCCCAGACTCGGACGGCCTGCACATGGAAGGGCTCTGCTTCCTGAGGCTCCGGCAGCTTCGTGGTGGCACTGCCAACCCAGCGTCACCACAGCTTGCTTTCCCTGAAAAATCCACATTGGCACTATTTTCATTGCAAAACGATAGCTCCCATGATTCACTTTAAAGGTGGCATTTAATGTATTTTACATGAAATCATCTGTAGCTTTAATCCAAGTTTCTGAACCAGCCCTTCTGTTCGTGGATAAATATTTCTCCGGGATACACAGCAGGAACCCTAGTGTTCAAATGAAAGGTGTGCATATGTTCCACTTGAGATATTTCATATAACCGTCCTTTAAAGACACTGGGATAGTTTATACACTTTCAGTAACTAATATTAGTCACTTTGCTTATTTTAAAGCATTGTGTTCATTGGTGTATCTTAGTGCTTTGAATTCTATATTGATGAATGTAAATTAAATGCGTGTTTTTCTCTGATAAAGAACACAAAACTCCTGAGAGATGAGATGGAGAACAAAAGTAAAATAGGCACTATTTAAGGAACTAGAAAATCAAAACACCAAGTGAGACAAAGCCCATCCATCCCACCAGGTCAGGGAGGATAAGAAACAACCGGACCCCCCTCGTCCACTCTGGAACTCTCTGGCCTCATCTGCTCACCTGAGGATGATGCACAAACAGTCCCAGCTTACCTGTTGTCCTGGCGCCCCCTGCCATTGAGTGCTTACCCCAGATGGCCTTCATTTCTATCAACGCTGTTGCTGATAGTCGCACTGAAACTCCCAGGATGGAGCAGGGAAACCCACCGCGCACGCCCTCTCTCCGACGCCCTTTTCTATTAGCGTGTGAGACGTCTTAGCAGGAGTCGCACGTAAACACACAGTGAAATCCGAAAAAGGTAGTCAGTGACAACGCTCCTTTCTAACTCCTCCCACCGTGTGCTGGCACGTGTGGGGCCTACAAACTCGCGAGGGCGCCCAGCACCGTGGCAGGCAGCCTGTGGAGGGGGATCTGGGCAGCCCCTGGAGGGGGATAGGCGCTGCCTTATCAAACTGGACAATGCACACGGTTTGAGTGACTAAACCACAAAGCTCCTGTGATAAAGTCGACCGTGAAAAACAAAAGAAATTCGCCAACACAGCAATATGTACCACGTGCTGGAGTTTAGAAAAGCTCGTGCCTTCGAAGATTTATTTTGTAAATCAACCCAGGTATGCTACTGTTGTGTTGAAACGTTTGGGAATGGGCCCTCTGAAGCTCGGGAGCCTCCGTTTTTCCAACACCAGTAAAAAGACTTAACCCAATTACTCAACAAACATAGTATCAAACATCTGTGAAGCTTTTACTGAACTAGTTATTTGAACAAAAATGTGAGATCAAGAAAGAAACTGAGCAAGCTAACAAAGCATGTAACCTGCTCATAAAATTTTATTTTTGAAACATGTAAGTCCCTTTCTATGATGTAGGGACTTGCAGGAAGAAATTTTTCATGGAGTTCCTATGTTTAGTAGAGTAAGTGCATATTTTTTTACTAGAATGGAATGAAATTAAGAATGCCTTTAAGTTTGCAGCATAAGCAAAACAATTCATTTGAAAGATTTTTTCCTAGTGAAATTATGTGAACAGGTATTCTTGATGGAGCCAAACAAACAATACCTGTGGAAATATTTAGGGTACCTATTGAAATTTTTAAATACAAAATATTCTCCAGGAAGCAAAACTTACTGAATGTAGGTTTATGTTAACTC
>PVKM010040610.1:0-13395 GCA_004027735.1 Carollia perspicillata
GTCCTGACGTTCAGGGGCTTCCTGCAGGTCTCCATGGCTTTCAGCGAGCCTCTGCGAGCAGACCCCCCAGCTCGGCTAGGGATAGGTACAAGGCCGTTTATGGAACTTAGAAATCTTTTATTCGCTTCACAAAGCTAGGCTTTTAAGACCATGAACTTAAAATTTTAAAAAAGCTAGTGTGAAATCCAAGCTCAGCAATGAGCTCTTTGTGCTCCATGGCATTTGGGCCCCTCCACCCCTCCCACACAATGGGTGCCATTGATCCCACGGGTGAGAAGCTTCAGGGCAGAGTGATTGACAGGGAGGGGAAAACACACTGTGTTCAGGACCGGCCTCCCCTGCCCCTCGCGTTCTCCCCCTGCCAGACCTTTGCACCTTTGAAAAGCACATTTGTTCCCAGGGAAGTACTCCCCACCCGTCCTCCCTAGGAGGACCGTGTCAGGTTTTCTGCATGGAGCGGCCCCGGGGAGAGAAGGCCCCCTTCCCCTGGGTTTGTGGGAGCCCTATCCAGGGCGAGCAGGCTCCATCGGGGATGATTTGGACAGAGATGCAGTCCCTGGAATGGACAGTGGGTCCTTGTCACCCAGCGGAGACAGAATTAGGGAGGCAGGTAGTATTCCTACCACCTGTGGCCCAGGGATATTGGAGGCTCATCACGAGTGTGTTTGTGTTTGTACGTCTTGCCTTGACTCCTAAGAACTTCACTCCCTAGGGCCATCCCTGGGGACCGTCCCTGGAAAAGAGAAGTGAGAATGGGGACCAGAAAAGGGGGACGCGAAGCAGTAGAGGGTGGAGGTGACAGCAGATGTCTTTTGTTTGGGGTTCATTTTCTCTCGTTTTACAAAGAAGCCTTAGGGAAAAGAAGGCTGAGGAAGGAGCACCTGGAGTTTTATACTTATTGTCTATTGAGGGGGGAGCTGAGGCCCACTTATCTGTCACGGGCCGATGCAAAGTAATGCGTCATAAAGTTATCCCGAGTGGAATTGAGTCCATATAACCTTGTATTCTCTCCCTCCCTCTCTCTCTCTCTTACACACACACACACACATACATGTATAAAGTTGGGGGAATAAAACACAAAAGTGCGTTACGCTATTAGACACAACAGGGCAAACACAACTTATCAACATTCTGTGAAAACATAAAGGAAGTCAGATCTTGCAGATATTTCAAGCAATTAATGATGATCAGAGGCTATTATTTATTTTAAATATGTTTGTTTCAAAAGATTTATATACTAGTATGGATGGTATATTTCATATACTTCTCAGATACTTTTTCCCCCTTTCCCTTTTTTGTAATAAATTCTTTATTTTCATTCTTTTATGTATGTATTAATTTTGCTTTTGCATTTTTTAAAAATGTATCAATTACGGTTGCCATCTGATAGTACATTAGTTCTGGGCCTGCACCCCAGCGATTGGACACTGTATACCAGACTAAGTGATCATCCCGCTAACCCTCATGCCCATCCGACACCACAGGCAGCTCCATCTTCTGTGTGTTCTTAGATGGATGTAGTCAGCCTCAGAGCTGCGTCACGTGCAAGGGGCAGAGGTCACCCACACAGCCTCATTAAGAATAAACTGGTGTCTTCACTGGGGATCCGCATGTGAAGTCCTTGGAAACACCTTCTCAAACCCCCTTTCCTCAACTCTCCACGCACCTTACACGGCAGTGACTCACGTACCACTTTCCCCTAAGCATTCTCCGTCCTCTTCACCTTCTCCGTCCAGCGGAATTCTCCTTTCTCTGTCTTTCTCCTTCTGCAGGTCTCATTACTTTATAGCTCGGACTCCTGGGCGCTTTCCTCTCTCTGCCCGAGTGTTGGGTTCTTCGCTTCCCTTGGTCTCCAGATTTTACATCATAAAACTTCAAAGAGCAGGACCCCCCCCCCAGTAATGTGCTGAGTCGTGCCTGTCGTTATGCGGGTCCCCAGTGCACCCCGGTGCCTGGGGCGCAGCGGGCCTTTGACAAGGGGCCACCAGGCAGGAAGGAGGGAGAGGAAGGCCAGAGCAAGTGGAAAGGAGAGCTGGGTTAGTCTGTGGATCCTTTTCAAAGATCTTTGCTTGAAAGCTGTACAAAAGAAATTTTAAACATGACAACACATTTTTGCCTTTCGGATTATTTTCTAGAGCAGCGATTTTCAAGCTGTTTTCATCTCATGGCCCACATAAACTGGTTGCTAAAATACTGTGGCACACCAAAAAATGTACTTTTTGTTGACCCGGTGAAAGAAGATAGCTATAATTTTGATTCACTCATACCTGATGGCTGTTGTTGTGTTGGCTGTTGTCATTTTTTTAATTTGACAATCTAAGGGAAAAGAGGTCAGTGCCCCAGACCAGCTAGTCAGGTATGGCATGCTTTAAAAATTCTTGTGGCACACCAGTTGAAAATCACTGGGATATAGAGTAACATAACAGTAACACGAACAGAAGTATTGTGAAGTTCATCATGTGGTTTAATGGATGGTGAAACCCACTTGGTTACAAAACAGCAGGGAATAATACAGTAGAAGGTCAGTTCACACCAGGAATTTTTATTTTATCTGGGATTTGTGGCACCTGGTTGAAGAGGAGCCCAGAAGCTAGGCACAGTCCCTGACTTAAGGGTGCTGATGGGTGAGACAGTCTGATAAGTCAAGTTTAAGATTATGTGCGATGTGGAGTTCACAGTGTGAGCATTTCTTATACTTTCCCGGCAATGACACATGGGTGTCCCGTGGACTTGACAGCCTTCCACCAGGATGTATTTGCATGCAGTAAGCTCTTATTGGAGAGCTGTGCACATTCGTGTGTGTGCGCATGTGTGTCTTTTTATCGTCACCTTTTCTGTTTATTTTCTGTCATTAGCACCTTTGCACAGTGTGGACAAGTGACCAGAGTGTCCATGCCGTAGCCACCGTTGAGGTGACTGGAACTCCCAGAGGTCTGTACCTAAACTCAATGTTGAGCCCTTTCCTCCATGGCCCCAGGCCCCGCCTCCTCGGAACAGTAGTTGAGAAGTTATTGCAGGTCAGAAAGCATGGAAAGGGAACACCAGGCCCCAAGCTGCACTGAAGGGGAATCCGTGAGTCCTCAAGCTGAATTCTGGAGCCCCCTGTTGCTAGACAAGAGTCATTTCAATGGGAAATTATTCCACACGAAGCCCAGGAACCCAGACGTGTTCTCCTCACTTCGCTTCCTTCCCTTGCCTATACTGTTCCCTCTGTTAGAAGGGCACGTTCTTGTCTTCTTCCCCTGAGCTTCATCCTTAGACTGACTTCACGAATTATTCTCATGTGTGTCCTTTCTTATGTTCAACAACTGCTTTTTTTGAATACTTGACCCTGCCTGGGTGAGGTAGACGGAATAATGCTCTCTGCCACCTCTCTCTGGAGATGGAGACACCGTAGTCTCTGGAACCTGCAAATGTGTTGTATTACATCATAAAATGGAATGCAGAGAGCCAATGGAATGGGCGATGGCTGATACACAGCGGCCCTTGAAATAAGATGATCTGGATTTGCTTGGGGGCCCAACGTAGTCAAAAGGGCTCTTCAATGGGAAAGAGGGAGGAAGAAGAGCAGGAGAAAGACCTGACCAGTTTTGCTCAATTCAAAGCTGGAGTAGGGACCATAGCCAAGCCCCAAGGGCGGCCTCTAGAAGTTGGAAAAGTCACGGAAACAGATTCTCCCTCAGGACCCCTGATGCCTTGATTTTACCTGGCGAGGCTGATTTTTAGACTTCTGACCTCCAGAACCTGAAGATAATACGATTTCCTCGTTTGAAGCCACTAAATGTATGGTGAGTTGTCATAGCAGCAAAAGGAGACTAATACATTGGATGAGGCTAAACACCACGCAGAAGTGTTGACTTGTTCCATGGCCCCTCTCTAGACTGTGAGACCCCTAAGGCCAGAAACTGCGGACCTCTCAGCCCTGCAACCTTGGGGCCTGGCACCCGATGTAAGAAATTCTGAGTAAGAGGAGACAAAGAATAGAGAAGGGAGAGTGGAAATTCTAACAGCATATTCAAATCTGTGAGATGTTATCATCTTTATAATATAAACCGACTGAGAGTATCGTCTGTGGTTCAGAGAGTTGGTAGCAGTCTGCTCATCGGGGCCTTTGATGGTCTGGCCCATGTGAGCCCAAGGGAAGAATTTTTGAAATTGTCATCAAGGACATGAGGCTTCAACTGGCTGTGTCGCTAGAGAGATTTGGCAAAATACAATGAATAGGGTATGACCGAAGCCGTGCTCAAGGATAAAGTTTAGCAATAAATGCTTCTAGTCTAAAAAAAGAAAGAATACAAAACACTGCAAAAAGTTTAAAGAAAAAACCCCTGCAGAGAAGGAGGAAAGGAATAAGGGAAGTAAATATCATCAAAGCAGAATATAGAGATGGAAACCTTTGGTCAATAAGTAGAAGGGGTTTAAAAACATAAAACCAATCCAAGAGACAGCAGTTAAATCACAACTATGAAAAATTATCTGAGAAGAAGGGTATAATACAGAATTGGGGGGAAGTAAATGGTTAAGAAGGGGTTAAGGCATAGAATGACTGAAAAGCTCAAAAAAGCATAAAAATATTTTTTAAATTGTTAAATATTACCTATCCTGTCCTGTGCCCAATTCGATTTTACTGAGCACTTAATTAAAGTCAGCGCAGGTCTCATAAACTGTATCATATTATTTATTGACATTTCTTTAAAAAAAAAGAAGAAAGCAAATTTTTTGAGTTTATAAGAAATGAAGAAAAAAATTATAGCTGAAGCAAAATTACACTCTGGGCGTTAGAAAATGTGGCAGGAGTCCCCCTCAGCTAGTCTAGTAGCATTTTTTCCCACTGTATTTTAAATTTCCCAGTGGGTGTTGGACTCCTCAAGAGACAGGATACATAGAAGGAGAAATGCAGAAAAACCACAGTGTAGGGGGAAAACAGAATTTTAGTTTATAGTTGCCAGGTCCTCTCATTAATCAAGTTCCATTTAAAGAAGATAGTACTTTAGAGTTCAGAAGTCACAGAGAGAAATTCAACTGAAGGAAAAAGAATGGTAGAATCATTTTTATCACTTTTATTGATTTAGAGAGAGACAGAGAGACCAGTTTGTTGTTCTACTTACAAATGCATTCCTTGATTGATTCTTTGATGTTCCTTGGCTGGGGATCGAACCCACAACCTTGGTGTATCAGGACAATACTCTAACAAGCTGAGCTACCCAGCCAGGGCTCTAGAATCTTTTTATTTGCCCCTCCATTAATTAGCATTTCAAAGATTAGGGGGGGCTGTGTACTTTGCTTTTCTTCAAGTTAACGTGATACTACAGATTACTTTTGGTTTTACGGATGTTTAAAGACATAACGCCAAAGACAAAGTTTTCAACTAGAACCCTCCAGAAATGTCACTCTGTGTCTTGCCCAGAGAGATCCAGCATTTTCCCTCCACAAACGTCTGCTGGGAACATTTTAAAGGGAGGCATTTTAAATAATGATGTTTGTAGCTTCTTGTCTTTAAGAAGTTTGAAATAGAAGGAAAATGAATTTGGGGGGCATTCCCTCCCAAGCAACTCCTTCCTTGGCATGCACCAAACTGAATGATGGGAAGGTGAAGAAAACATTACCATTATGTGGGGTGGAAACGGTTAAAAACAATTCGGTGAACTTCTCCGTATCAATCATACCTGAGAGATAGTCATAAATCATAGGTTCCTTTAACTACAGAAACTCCCCCAGTTCTTTGTTAGGCTTGCTTGTTTGTGGCAATCGTGCTATGTTTGTATTTACATAATAATTGGATTTTCTATTACATTAAACAAAAACACCCTCCAAAGTGAGAGTCGGAGAACCGTAAGTTAACTATACGACCTGAACAATGCAAATTCATTTGTAGTTAGAAAGGAAACTTCATCTTGGTCACACCAACCGTCGATGTCGGGGAGAGGGGGGATAATTCTCTGGAGGAAATGCAAGATATACAGCCAGGCTCTTGGAGGTTCCGAGAAAGAGACACACACAGATTGCCTTTGGTAATAGGTGTTTATTGCAAGGCTACGTGAGGATGTAATTTAGCAAGGAACGCCGTCTTGGAGCTACTCTGTGGCTCGCTGCTTCAGAGAACCAAAGGTAAGGCAGATGGCCTGCAGTGGGAAAATGACGTCGTCGTATGGAATGAGCTACCTTAGTGCCTTCCAGGTTAGAAACTGAGCTCAAGTGCTGGGCCTTCTGTCCCTTTACTTACTGTTTTTACTCCCCCAAGTAACTGATTTGGTGGGTAGCTTTGCCACCATCCAGAAAGGAATACCCCATCATCAGGAATTTCAGACCAAGTCAGCGCAGGGTGCCCAAGTACTGGTTGGGTGCTAGGTGGAAGTTTGGAATGCTCTTGACACATGGCGTTCATGAAGAAGTGACCGATTCGATGGAGTATTGGTTTGGGCTCTTCTTAGAAGTTGGCAATGACCGTGGATGGGTGAAACAGTTCTCTTGGAGTTCACAGGTGTCCCCTGAAGTTAGCTTCCTACAACGAATAAAGAAACAGCTAAGCAAGCAAGTGAACAACCTCTGGCTTATGTGGGTGACGGGAGCCAGTAAATGGAGTAGCTAGAACATATTTAATGTTCAGTTTCCAACGAGAACAAAAAGAGACCTACGAAGAAACAGGAAAATGCGGCACACACCCAGAAGAAAGAAAAGACAACGCGAATGGCATTGTGAAGAGGCCTGGTGGGTGGACCTAGCAGACGAACTTCAAAGCAATTATAAATGTGTTCAGAGAAAACTTTGCTTCAGGAAGTAGTGGAAGGTATAGTGAAAATATCTTAGCCAATAATGTATATCAGTAAAGATATAGAAAGGATCAAAAAGAATCAAATGGATATTCTGGCATAAAAAGTACAACAACCAGAATTAATTTGGGGGAGACAGTATTTCTTTCATACCGAAACTAAAGACATCACAAGAATTTATAGACGAATATTTCTTGTAACTATAGATACAAAATATTATATGTAAATAAGTGTAGCTATAAATACGTGTGTATGTATATATATAACATATACACGCATATTTATACATAGCCACATATTTAATCCAATAAAGCGTATTTTTGTAGAATATCATTATTTTAGTTTTTTGGTTTCTGCTTTTTCTGGGATAAAAACAACAGTAAAACGAATTTGATTTCATGATAAGTAGAACACTACTCATTTTATGAAGCTTCTTAGCTCTCTACAAGACCCCTTTATTTTTTAATCCTCATTCGAGGATATGTTATTGATTTTTGAGAGAGGAATTGGGAGGGGAGAGAGACAGGCAGACATCCATATGAGAGAGAAAATGGATCTGTCACCTCTAGGATGTGCCCTGACTGGGGATCGAACCCTCAACCTTTTGGTGCACAAGATGACACGCCAACCAACTGAGCCACCCGGCCAGGCCAGACCCTTCTCTTGAACATGACTGAAGACCTGCTATGGTAGTTTTAAGCCCTGACCGTGGAGCCAGGTACCTCCTGTCCACACCCGGACCCTGCCATCATCTTACCACTTGGGCAAATGATGGAACTTCACTGAGACGGCCTTGGCTGATCTTTAAAACAGAGATCAAGTGTAACTCGCAGAAGTGCCAGGAAGACTCAGCGTGAGTCAGTGTCATATGCTGGGCACAGTGCCTTGGACAGCAGAGGCACTGCGCAGATGATGATTCCTCATGTTCCCCGCAGAACGCTCTGGGCTTAGGCCCCTCTCTCTTTAAATCCTTCTCTGTTTTATACACCAGACAGTCATTGAATCTGGTCTCCCAGGGCCCCACTTCTTCTCCCACAGGTCTCCTAAGCACTACAAGTCCACCTGAGATATGACAGATCTCTAAACTCAACGAGTGAGCCGGCCCGCACAAAATAATGCATGAATAAAAGGCAATGGAATCAATGATGGGAATCCTCGCCTATCTATGTGTGGGTGCAATGTCTTATTAGACCTCACAACAAAGTCTAAAATCACTATCGAGCAGGAGTGTGTATACTTCCCCGGTAGATAACCGGAGGAGCCTACGTTAACAATATACTGGATTTTGTCCATCCGGAAATGCCCTCCGGATGCCGCCGCTGTGATGTGAAAACCCGAGGGGGTGGAGACAGATCGAGTGTGGACTGCTAACCGGGATCCAGATGCTGCCTAGGAAAAAACTGTGGTCCGTGGTGTAGAGTAAAAAAAAAAAAAAATCCGGAAAGTCCTTAAATTTAATACGCCTCCTATCGTACTGTTTCATTCTGATTCACCTACTAAGAGTGTCAAACGCATTTAGCCTAAGAGTCTTCGTAGTAAAGACAAAAATGAAGATGACCCGTCATTTCCACTTTTCCGGAAACAAGAGGTATGGAAGAATCTTCAGGCCTTTCCTGGGTCTCAAGCGTCTCTGCATGAGAAAGACAAGATAGTGACTCATCCAAGGCTTCGGTTGGCTGGGTGGTGCCCCGAGAATACAAGCCCTGAAGGTCGTCTGCTGCTGCATTCAAGAGCGTCCCTGCCCGAACTTCACCTTGGGCAACCGTCTACTTCGGGGCCAAGAAACTGACTTCGTTTGAAGACGCTGACGGAGTCCAGTTTCACGGAATATATTTTTGGTGATTCTAAAAAAGTGTTTTTCTAAATAAATTGTGTTTTTCTTTCATTTCTTTATGAATCTTTATCTATATTGCGGTCTCTCTGCCTATTTTATTCCTGCATTATTTCAGCCAAATACCTACATATAGTATATAGTATCGATTATATATAATATGTAATATATTATTCTATGTTATAATAATAGTATCCATCATATATTATCTATTCACATAATATTTATAGCCTATAAATTAAATATATGATATATGCTATATATTTAATCAATACACCATACAGATGTTAATTAAAATGTCAAATTATATGAGGATATATTAATATATTAATACATATATCTGATCGATATATTAATACATTGTACACGGCATATACTATATATAATAATATTAGAATTATATTGTATATTTTATATATCACATATTATATTTTATTTATTGTATATGGTATATGGTATGTTCTACACACACACACACACACACACGTCAGAACCATTTAGCAATGCCCTTCAGATAGCTGCTGACAGAACAGGTGACTCGCGCTCCTCCTTTGGGTTACAGGTAACTTTCGCCCTGACTATAAGGCGACTCTCGTCCCAGGAAGGGAGCTCTGGAACCCCCAGAGCAGTTGTCGTTTGGGAGACTGAGAATGCTGAGTTCCCTAAAGAGTGCGTGAAGGGTACTCTCTCCCCTGCAGGTGTTGGGGGAAGTGCCCTGAAGGATAATTTTAGGAAGGCCTCCAAGGCAGCATTTCCATTGGAGCTAGACCCTGAGTTCTTATGTCTGCCGGCGTCCAGATATGTTTAACCTTGGCGATTCTGTGGGGTTTCAGGTTGAGGAAGTTTGTCTCTGGGAAAATATTTCCTTATATTGAATATGCATAGTTATGTGTCTGTCATAAATAATCCAAAAACGCATTTAGAAACAGTATTTGAAGTTGTGTTTTGCATGTTCTGCCGATTATATGAAGCTGAATACCCGGAAATAACATCAACATTATTGCCTCGGTATTACAGTATGGTGAGCCCCGCTTGAAATTCCTGCTTGCCTGAAAACATGTAAATCCAGGGTTTTAAAAAAATAGGAGTGAGCATTTTGTGAATACAGTTCTGATATTAGTCTAGAGTCTCTGAAACCCATTTTTATCACTCACGTAGGCTGCGTTGTGCCAAATAGAGTCCCACATAATCATTGAGCTGCTGAAATTTGCTGTCTTTCAATAAATTATACATAATCAGTGCTATGCATTAAAATACAGCGATTGCGCTCTCAGCCAGCTTGTATTTTACATAGGTTATTTTTAAAGACCGTATTTCAGTTCTTCATCTGATGGGAGGGAGATGGGAGAACCGAGGGAAAATATTTCTCTTACTTTTGCTCTTTCTTTGAACGAGAACCAAAAAATGGGAAGGGAGAAACAACAGATCTTTTCAAAGTTGCAGCCCAGAGATCTGTAAACAATGTAATTATCTTTTGAAGGTGCCCGTGCCTTTAATGGTGGGTTCCGGACGCAATAACAGAAACACGACAGCTTATACGCTATTATTTTCTAAAAAGCAGTCTAAAGAAGAAATCAAGGGAAAGACTACAACACAAAAGTTACCAAAAAAAAGAAAAAGAAAGAGAGAGAGAGAACCATGTCCAAATCTCTCCAGATGTATTGATATGCATTGGACCAATAATAATAATAATGATGATGATAATAATAATAATAATAACAAAAGGCATTACATGCTTAGTTCCAGAAATTCTCTGTTTCCATTATTGCTGGAAAAGCCATCTAAAAAGCACTCGAAGTTGATGATGTATGTTGTTTGCTCTCTTGAAAAACATCCTCTCCAAATAGGGGGAAAGGTTAGAAATGATTTGTACTGCATTGATCAATTTATCCGAGTTGTCTTTCGGCAGACTGTATTAATGGAACTTCATTTTCTTTTATTCAGTTGACGGCCAATTTCTTGTTGTCTCTCAAAATGATCAATGATCGTGTCTCGCCATCTTTTCACAACACAGGATGATTTCCCCCTTAAACTTAAAAAAAAAAAAAGAAAAGAAAGACTTGATTATTTGGTTGTAATAGATTTCCGTCCCCCTCTTTCTTGCATTCCACCCCCTGGCGTGAGTTTTCTAATGCCTGCCTATTCTTTCAGATTTCTTTGTAGTTTTGACTTCAATACCGTGGATTTCGCTTTCTCTTTTTTTTCATCCGCCTGGGTACCGCAGATCTGGAGGGACAGCCAGGACTGTCCTGTCCGGGCCACGCTGGGTGGGTGGGTGGGCAGGCCGGCAGCATTCACCGTTGCAATGTACAAACACCATCAACACCAACCACCAGAGTAAGGGGATGCGTTCCGACTGGGGCGTGAAGGAATCACGGCTTTCTTGGTCCTTAAATAGGAAAGCTGGCTGCTTTTACCAAGGTCCCCTGGGAAGGGCTGACTCTCTTTCTGTGCAGGGAGGGTAGGGGGAGGGAGAGTGGCCCTCGTTGGCCATTTCTTGACATTTAAAGAATATTTCTTTGAATGTGAATGCATCTTTCTGGCCGATGGAAACCTTCTTTGTTTGTTGTTCGTTTGGTGTGTTTTTACTGCAGTGGAAGAGAGAAAGCCAAGGTAATATAACTCAGTTGCTCTGCCTGTCTCTTGCTAACACGGGCTGATCCCTGGATCCTTCGACCCTGCCTCTGCCTCCATAGTTACCCCCACAGTCCCATCACGGTGTAACACACACCCAGACTGCTAACATTGTGAGGAGTGGCCTCGAATCGAGAAGATTCAGCGTATTCAGTAAGGGGGTTTCTAGACAATGAATTACCACTTGATACATGCTAACTTCTGCCAAGGCCCCTCCAAAAAAATATTAGCTGACACTTGGTGATAAATTATAGCAGCCCACCACAAAATAGTAAATTTACTTAAAGCCTTAGGAGATTTTGTGTGTGTGTGTGTGTGATTACCTGTCCCAAAGTATTTAATGTGTGGCCCAAGACAACTCTTCTTCTTCCCGTGTGGCCCAGAGACACCAAAAGGTTGGACACCCTGGTAGAGCATCATCTCAACACACCAAGGTTGAGGGTTCGATCCCTGGTCAGGGCACATACAAGAAGCAGCCAGTGAGTGTGTAAATCAGTGGAACAATACATCGGTATTTCCCTGTTTCTCTCCCTCTGTTCATCCCTCTCTCTCTCTCACACACATCAATAAGTAAAAAAAAAAAAAAACCCTAAATAGACCTGAGTTTCTAAAACCTATAGGACCGCTGAAACAATTTTTAATTTAACACTTTTAAACATCTGCTGGAACAAATGTGCCAAAGGGAGGAATTCTAGGAAACAGCTTAGGAGTCAATTAAAAGTATACGACTCAGACCCCCTGGGGGTTTGGAGGGGTGGATTGTTTTGGTCCCAGCTCCCGCTGCCTGCAAAGGTGGAGGCGGGATTGAAATACACACACTTGCAGTTCCAAGGCCAATCGCTGCAGTCCTCGCCTACCTGCCCGGGGTGGCGGTTTCCTCATCTGGCAGATGTGAAGATGAGAACTTGCAGCCTGCGACACAGCAAGCCACACCCCAGTTTCTCCATGTGCATCTCGGGGGCAGCTTCCACTTTCTGAGCTTCAGGATCTTTGTAAAATGAGAATGGTAACCCCTGGACTGAAATGAGAATTAGACAAAATAACGTCCTACATTCACTGGTCCTTACTTTCCTTCACCACTTTTAATGCAAAAAGAAAAAGCCAATTAAATTAGAGGCGCTTTAGAATGTCGTCTGACTTGGGCTTGCCCGTGCTGCTTGTCAAATGTCAGCTGTGGGTTCTTCTGCTTTGGGTCTCTGTTGAGAAACACCAGGTTTGGCCTCCAGAGAGGTTGACTGAACAGGCTACCTCACCCACCCAGCTTTAAAGAAAAGCAAAATTATAATCTGAATATTGGATGTGTTTGTGAATTAGGAGGACATCGTGTATGATACGATGAGGTTCTCTGAAAATATTATTTCACTTGATCTTCCTTAAAACTCTGAGAAGGAAATATTACTATTTCCTATGGGCATATTACTATGCCCATTTGTGCAGAGCCTTGGAGGTACCCACAGGTGGAATCCCAGTTTAAATCATGAGATGTACTGGGGAGATCACTTAATAAGTTACTTACTAGTGAATCACTGAGGTATACACCTGAAACTAATGTACTAATGTATGCCGACACTCACTGAAAAATAACATTTTCATTTAAACTACTGATGATCAAAAATCAGGCTGCATTCTATGTGTAACGTAAGAACAGTCAGAGAGAGAATGAAAAATAAAACTGAAAGGTAAAAAAAAAATAAGGACATATAAATCCGGTCCGTCTGCCTGTGGCCCCTCTGTCTGCCTCCAGCGTGTTGCTGGTTCTGGGCTTCATTGTGGTTTAAAAGGTGCTTGTGGCCCGGGAGTCCATTTGGGCCCATTTCTCTCTCTTATTTTGCCTCTCAGAGAGTAGAACCCACCTACGGTACCTCCAAAGCTCTGCAAGTAAAGATTTGGAAAATATGGAACTTTTGTTTACACTCTCAAGGTCTCAAGCCATTCCCCAATTTCTTTTTGAGAAAAATCAGAGCAATGTCAGGTTTGCTGTGGAAAAAGAAAAAGATGAGCACAAAACCTACCCCCAGCACACGCGCGCACACACACACACACACACAAAGCCATGTGGCCTGTTCCTTCACATCATGGAAAATGGCATCCTTATAACGTGTGCTTACAAATTACCAGGAAATAAAATGGACTTCTAGCATTCTAATGCGTCATGCAAAA
>PVKM010040611.1:0-13406 GCA_004027735.1 Carollia perspicillata
GAGTCCTTTGTCTTGAGGATTATCTCCCTCTTGCAAGTGGGAATCTTAGGGGAGGTCTCAGGGAAGATCCCAATAGAATGTTCGCCAGCTTTCCCAAGTGTGTTCCTTCAGGGTTGGGCTCTCCACTGATTGGTCAGCCCCAGGGCAGGGGGCTCATTGGTCTTTGCAGCTGATCTAGAGGCAGCCATGGCATCATTTGTCTGGCTTTGCTGCTTTTCTGGGCCTGGGGCTAAAACACAATTGAGGACTTATCTTTAAGGGAGGGACAGTCAGGGGGTCCAAACTGCATGACCAGCGACTTGCTAGGGGAGGAAAGGTTACGCTGGGGGTGAGGTCTTATTTTCCCAGTTTTGCCCCTCTCTAGACACCCAGGGCTTTCATCCTGGTGACCTTGTGTACCTGGCCCCTTGTCCTTGCTCTGCTCAGTCTGTCTCACTGCCCCCGACACTTTCAAGGCCTGTTCTAACCACAGAATGAATCTGGTGGTCTATTTCCTGTCTTAGAGAGGAACATAATCCTCACGAATTAAACACAGAATTACTCTACGACCCAGGAAAAGAGCTGAAAGCAGAGACTCAGATATTTGCACGTCAGTGTTCACAGCGGCACTGTCCACGGTGGCTGCAAGGTGGAAACAGCCCAAATGCCCATCAGCGGGTGAGCCATGTCGCGTAGGAAACATTAAAACCAGGAGAGAATTGTTACGAGTTTACTTGAGCCAAACTGACCGTTGCTGGGAAGCAAACTCGCAACAGACTGAGAAAATGCTCCAGAGAATGGCTGTTCTGCGCATTACTTTATACATTGCAACCAAAGGAGAAGACGTAAGGGGGCTACGTGAAATCCATCGGTGATTTCACCCATAGGGAGGTAGAGAAAGAAACTGGGAAATCTCTGGGACTGGATGAAAAGTGAAACAAACAGACACATATTCTTTATTTTTACAGATTTTTTAAAAGTTTTAATTTATTGACTTAAGAGAGTTCCACTTATTTATGCATTCATTGGTTGATTCTTGCATGTGCCCTGACTGGGGATCGAACCCACAAGCTTGGCGTATCAGAACAATGCTCCAACCAAGTGAGTTACCCGGCCAGAGCCAGACGCAAACTTCTTTCACGTGGGTGGGTATAGGGTAGCACACAGCTAACAATTAATACGATAACAGCAGCGCTGAGGGGCTGTGGTCTCCTGCTGAGGCAGGAGGTTGTGCCCTGAAAGGTCTGGAAAAATGAAGTCATCCTGACATTCCCAAAGCTCTGTTATCTTAGATGCAAAAAGACAATAGACAGGCTCTGGTAAGGTAAAGACTGACCTTTGTCAAGAAAGATACTGGCCTAGGACATGAGTACCCATCACAACTAGCTTTTAGCTAGGAAGTTTTATCGCAGACCGTCTCATGTCGTTACTTTACGTCTCTGCGTTTGTGAGGCCGCCAGGCTGCCTCCCCTGAGCTTGTCAGATTTCGTGTGTGGCCCCTTTTTCTCCCACAGTGTGGACAAACAAAGTGTGGCGTATCTACAACGGAACATCACTCAGCCTTAAAAAGGAAGGGAATTCTGACACCCGCTACAACGTGGGTGAACTTCGAAAACAGGCCGAGTGAAATAAGCGTTAGTCAGCTAGGGCTGCCTTCACACAGCACCACCGACGGCTGGCTTAAACAGAAAAAGATGTCACGTACATAAAATGGAACATTGCTCAGCCACAGAAAAAAATTAAATACTGCCATTGGCAACACCGTGAGTGGAGCTGGAGAGCATTATGCTAAGTGAGATGAGCTGGACAAGGAAAGACAAACACCGTATGATCTCACTGGTATGTGTGAAACCAGAAGTCAGCGCCCGGTGCTGCCTGCCGCCCCTGGAACCTGTAGGTAGGGAGAGGGATTGCGTGTATATGGGGGGCGCTGTATTCAGATGGCTGGTGACCTCAGAAGACAGCAGGTTTGTACCCTGACAGGCGGTCTTACATTTCCTTTCAAGTTGACCCTTTTTATAAAAAAGAAAAGTGTAGGCAAGGGGCTCGAAATTCAGGAAAAAGTAGGTAAGGGACTTGGAACTCAGGGAAAAGGTTAATCGGATAAAAGCTGCACTCCGGCAATATTCCCAGCATTCTTTCTACCGTCACCTGGCGATTCTTTATCTGTGTCCTGGGCGATAGGCATCTCTCCCTGGAGTGCAGTGGCTCCTATGCCACTCGGATTGCTCACAGAGCTCCTGGGACACAGGGGTGGAACTGCGCGTGGCCTCCTGGGGTCGGGGTGGGTCATACCTTCGGTTCCTGAGACGGCAGCATGTACATGCATTACATACTAAGCTTATGAACTATTACTTAAAACCAAAATTTTCCACTCCTTGAGTTCCCCCATCATTCCCGCGCTGTTAGTCTGGTCTTACTTCTCTGAGATCAGTTTCACATGAGCCCGTATCTTAGCATTAGACCGTCTGGTAGGGGCTTCAGGGGTCCCTTCACTGGAGATCCACATACAGGGGCACACTGTCCGCAACAACAAGCTATGACACTGAAAAAGGTGAAAAGAATGAAAACAACAAATGCCTCTCTAAGACCGGTAATACTAGGAAGCCAGGAGGTGAGTTTAGACAAATCAATACCCTTTTTGTTTTATCTTGGACATTGCATCATTTACTTCCCTTACTTATGTTCTATGAGCTGTGAACCCTCAGTCAGTTTGAAACAGCAGAGTCCTCTAAATTCTTCACATTCATGATTATGTCTGAAAAGGAGGTAGTCTGTAGCTGCGTGATTTTCTAATTCTGCTTCTCTGACTTGTCCTTGTTCTGACTGATGGCACTGATGGCTTGAGAGGTGGCATTCAAAGCTTTTGCCACCGCACAGACTAATCTGATTATTTCTACATTCAAAGAGGTTACCATGGCTGGCATTACAAATACAGCCAAAGACACATACTCAGTGGAGCTAAAAAGGTGCAAATCGCTGTTACGATCAGGTGCAAGGGAGAGTTCCCATCCAGCCGGGTAGGGTAGGGCTTCTGAGGCATAAACACCGTCAGTCTCCCAGAGAGCATGGTCCCCCGGAACTGTTTGCTGGAACACGGGAATAAATGGTCCTTGCAGTATGAGAAACCCTCCTGCAGGCAATTCGAGGTCGCCAAGGGCATAAGATACACTAGTGGAGGTGTTGCAATCCATCTCCACGACTGCTGAGAGCACAGAACAGTTTTTGGAACAGCTGACAGAAGTTGCAGGCTCTCCAGCTGGGGCCACATTAGCGACTTTTAAGGAAAACATTTCCCTGTCCTTTAGAGTTACCTCAGGCCCCCTATTATTAATGTTGGAGTAGGTCGTTTTCTTATTGACCTGCTGAAACAAAGTAAGGCTTCCCAGGGGGGTACACACACCCATTAGACATGATGTGAAAGACAGTTTGTTCAACGTAGGTTCCTCCTGCAAAAGTCAGAGATCTCCGGAACATGTTTTGCAAAATATACCCAAATATTTTCATCTCGTTTGAAAGAAATAAGCCCTGCCTGGTGTAACTCAGTGGACTGAGTGCCAGCCTGCAAACCAAAGGGCCTCTGGTTCGATTCCCAGTCAAGGCACATGCCTGGGTTATGATCTGGGTCCCCAGTGGGGGGTGTGTGGGAGGCAACTACACATGGGTGTTTCCCTCCCTCTCTCCATCCCTTGCCCCCTCTCTATAAAATACATAAAATCTCTTTAAAAAAGAAAAGAAAAATAAGTTCTCCATAACATGGGGTTAAACAAAAAGTGGTTAAAAGAATATATGTCATTGTTTTCAAAAGATGACTTTCAGGTCTTCTTGTGGTTCGGTGGTCCACTGTCCCTCCGGCACTTTCTTTACTAGGGTGTGATGAATCCGAGGTTTTATTCCTGCCGACTTCAGCGCTGTGGGGGTGGTGAGGAGTGCATCCCAAGGCCCAGTCCACTTTTTCTCTAGTTGGCTCTAGAGAAAAGTCCTGAGCAGCTCCTCATCTCTAGGCTCAAAGGAATGTAGCGAACCTGGCAGGGAGAGATTGCTAATACAAGTGAGGTCATCAATTACAGCCAAGGTCTGACTTAAATGTTGCACATATTTCTTTACCTTCACTTCTTCATCTGCATACGTATCTCCCACCTCAGTCAGAGCCTGAGGTGGTCATCTGCACACAACTTCAGGAGGACTCAGTTGAATCCCACGTCGAGACGCCACCCTTAGCCTGAGCAGGGCAGTAGGTAAAGCTTGATCCCAATGAAGATGAGCTTCCTGACACAGCTCGGCTATATTTTCTTCAAGGTGTGATTCATCTTTTCTACCTTCCCAGGAGTCAGAGGCCTCCATGCCATGTGGAGTCTCCACTTGACTCCTAAAAATTTACTGACCTTCTGTGTAATTTCCGAAACAAAAGCATACCCATTATTGCTCCGGATGCTGCCGGGGAGGCTTTCCCTTCAGCAGGTTATTTCCCTCAGCAGGGCTTTCACTACCTCCGAGGACTCTGCTCGGTTCTTGTAGAATAGGCTTCTACCCATCCTGAAAAGGTGTCGACAGAAGCTAACAAATACTTCCTCTCTCGGACCCTCGGCATCTGGGTTCCGGCCCGCCTGCTCCATGTTCAGACTTGTCTGCTCAGGGACTCCCCTCCCTGGTCCCTCAAGGATAGGCCTCTCCTAACGTGCCAAGAGAGGAAGGCCACCCTCATTCAAGTCCCAGTTGAGCTCAATTAAAGGTGCTGCCTTAATAGGGTCGGCAGCCCCACCTGGATTCTCTTGGCGCAATCTCTGAGCCTCTTCCCTTGCCTTACCCAATACCAGCCTCCACTCACCCCGCCATAAGCAAAGGATTTAATAAGGTTTGTATGCCTGCCCTGCAGGAGTGGTGGGTGGCAAAAACTGATAACTAGGTCAGTCGTTTTAGTAGGATCATCCCTATGAGAAGGATTTGAGTTTTCCCAGTTTAACAGATCCAATGTAGAAAACAGGGTATGTGCCCAGTGATACCTAGTGGGCTGGCCGGCTGACCCTCTGGCCCTCTGGCCCTCTGGCCCTGCTTCCCAGTGGAGGTCTTTGAAAAGGGTACTGCCCTGCCCAGGCAGGGGCTTGTCCTCCACCGGATTTGGTTCCCAGACAGGTTCAGGATAGAGAGACCAGTTCAGGCTCACTTCCTCCAACTCCCTCAGCCGAGGGAAGAGGAAGATCCCCCAGGGCTGGAGGGGCCATGGGAACTTGACCAGGCTCGCGGTGGCCATAATATCCAGATCTTCCTGGCCCCTCTCTGAGCTTCTGCTATCTGCCACAGGGAAATCCCCTTTCCTTTTAATCCTGCATCTTCCTCATGTAAAGTTATAAAAGCTTGTCTGTAAGGCATTTGGCCCCGCTTTCCTGGTCTTTGACAGAAGAACTCTAACTGCAGTATAGCAAAGTAATTCAGAGAGCTGCTCAGTGGCCACACTCTCCTGAGTCCGGATTACACATGAGCCAGAGAGTACTACAATAAAAAACCACTTTCTTTTCAGTCGTAGGTTCGTAAGGGTAGGCCGACCAATCAGCCAAGACTCTTCCCAGAGGGCTGTTTTGTGGACCGAAGGCTCTGCCCCCATCAACCAGCCCGAGCTCTGTGAGATCACGCAAACCAAACCGGAAGCCGCCTTTCCCAGACTAGAACTCTGAACCAGCAAGTGCAGCAACTCCATCAAAAAGTGAAGGTGAGGTGAGTCCCCAAGTGAAACCACTCGCAAGCTGCGAGGGGGTCTCCAAATCTGCACCCCGAGCTCCCCAGTCCAGGCAGCGCACAGGACTCCCAGCCAGACACCCAGACTTACAGGAGAGTTCCGAAGGCTGCTCCAGAATGGAGTCGCTAGAATGTGGAATCTGAAAAACAGAACAAATGAACAAACATAACAAAACAGAAACAAGCTCATAAAAACAGAGAACAAACTGGTGGTTTGTTGCCAGAGGAGAAGAAAGTTGGGGGCAGGGGAAAAAGAGGGCAGAAAAGGTGGAAGAATGAAGAAATACCAACTGCCACTTGAAAAACCAGTAAGTCACAGGGATGCATGTCCGCACAGGGACTACAGTCAGTAACATCATCGGAACTACGCCTGGTGACAGGTGGTACTAGATTTATTCTGCTGATTACCTCAATAGGTTTATAAATGTGGAATAACTATGTGCTATACCCGAAACTAACATAATATTGTACCTTAACTCTATTTTGATTGTTTAAGTGGTGAACTGTCGGTGCACCAGGAGTCGAGGCCTCCGCGTGGGGAGCGGTGCAGGTGGCGGGACTGGGCACCTGCCGCGGCTGCAGCTGCCTGTGCAGCCGCGGCCCCAGTGCCCCCCGCCTGGCGCAGTGGGCCAGGTGCCCCAACCCCAGAAGTCACATCCTCCTGGAGCCTCAGAACACGACCCCGGTTGGAAACAGGATCATTGTGGATGCAGTTAGTTAAGGATCTCGAGATCAAATCTGTCTGGATTTAGGGTGGGTTCTGGCCTTAAACGCAGTGGGCCTTGGAGCTTCAACGGTGGGAAAACACGATCCCGATTGTTACTAAGAAGTAGCAGCAGGTTCCAAAGTTGTGCGTTCAGCGCAATTCCAATTTTGAAAAATTAGTCCAGATACCCGTCCTCCAGACAAAAATGACCAGAAGGGAATCTACAAAACTGACAGCACGGTGTGGGGGCCGTGGGGGACAGGCAGAGGCAAGCCTTAGAGCAACCTTATGGTTCTTACGTAGTGCTTTCTGAAAGTGCTCACACATTGGCTATAATAGGCACGCGTTCCTTTGGCACACAGGGAAAAAGTGTTGGGAATGCGGGGGGGTGCCAGGATTGTTTGTGAAAAGGCACCAGGGACTAGAGGCTCGAAGGCGCTGAACACCCGTCGTGAGCCGGGGCCTCTGCGTTCTTGGCAGGCTCTCTCATGATCTCAGGGGATGCTCCTGGCTGAGCCTGGAGGGGTACTGAAGGTGACAGCCTCACGTAAAAAAGAATTTTCAGAAACAAAAACCTTCTCCGTGGGGAAACTTAGCTGACCTTGGGGGTTGGGAAAACAGTCCAGCCCAGCACAGGAATTTCCTCTGCAGGCTGCATTCAGACGGTTTTCTGTGCGTCTCTCTGAAAAGATCTAAAAGAGTTTGTGTGCATGTTTCTTGAAGACTTGACTCTGTGCCGGGCACTTACCAAGTAGTATGGAATCTTCCCCCCATCCTTGGAGGCAGGTGTTGTGATGGTACCCAATTTACAGATGGAAAACCAGAGGCACAATGGGAGAACCTCGTGCCACAGGATGCGCTGCTGGGATTTGAAGCCTGGTCTTCTGAGTCCAAAGTCAAGGCTTCTTTCTGATGGGTGGTGGCTGCCCATTCACTAATTCATTCAACGAGCATCCACTGAGTGCTCAGAGAATGCCAACCACTGTGCCAAACAAGACAGACGCAGTGTCTGCTGACCTGAACTCAGATGTTCGAGGGACGCAGAGTGTAAAGAGATGATGCAATTATTGGGCCCGGCTTCTTTCTAAGAACATCGGGTGATGGGGATCTCACTACCTGACAAAGCAACGTGGTGGGCTCCTGTCTGACCCCCTTATTCCTTGGGCTGGGAAGTGCTCAGTCCTCCACCAGGCCAGGGCACTTTGAGCCACAGCTGTCCCGTTAGGAAGTCCAGCCTCAGATCTGCATCCCTGCCTCCTCCTCCTGGGCCTGGCTTCCAAAGCCTGCCAGGGGAAACCTTTGACCCTTCACTTTTGGTCTTTCGGATACCAGAAGACCCTTGAAGCATCACCGGGCCTTTTTATGTGTTTAGTGTGGACAAATGGAGCAGCTGGCACCAATGTCTAACTTCTATTAGTCAAAAATAAAATGAAACATGGCCATTTTTCTTCACAAAAGTAGCCTGTGCTATGATTTCATTTACAGGAAATATCTAGAATAGGCAAGCTTATGGAGACAGAAGTAAACTAAAGGTCACCAGGGGTCGGGGGAGAAAGTTATTATTGCTAAGTAGGTACAGCATTTCTGCTTGGGACGCTGAAAAATTTTGGAAATGGATAGTGGTGAGGATTGCACGCATCGTGACCGCAACTAATGCCACTAAATTGTGCACTTAAAAATAGTGAAAATGGCAAATTTTACCACAACTTGTAAAAGCATAAAAATGTCTTAAAACATCCCATTGTAAAAATTGATAGCAACCTAGAAAGGGAGAGGCCCTTTAAATTCCCCCAGATCCATCCGCCCCATATTAACCTTTATGTATTGTTATTTCAAACAGTCTGGGTCCTTCCTCATTACGTCACCCCTGCTCCACTATTTTAAGGATTCTTGCCTGCTCTGCTCACCGATGTCTTCAGTGCCTTGTATACAGTAGGTGCTCAATAAAGGCCTATGGCCTCTTCATTCAAGCTTCAATAAAGTGAAAAAACCCTGTGTCTGGAGTCTAGAAATCAGGGTGCAGTCCTAGCTCTGCCCTTCACTGGCTGTGAGACCCTGGTCCATTGGTTGGCCTCAGTATACCTGAACTTGACCTGTAAAATGTGCTCAAGAAGTGTTTGCTTGTTTAAATTTTTTTAAAATTTGTTTTTAGTTATATATATTTTAAAAAGAGTTTATTTATTTATTTTTAGAGAAGGGGGAAGGGAAGGAGAGAGAGGGAGAGAAACATCAATGTGTTGTCTCTCATGCACCCCCTACTGGGGACCTGGCCCACAACCCATGCATGTGTCCTGACTGGGAATCGAACCAGTGATTCTTTGGTTTGTAGGCTGGCGCTCCGTTCACGGAGCCACGCCAGCCAGGGTTCATAGGTTGATTCTTGTATGAGCCCTGGCTGGGATCTAACCTTGGCATATTAGGACGGTTCAAACCAACCATGCTACCTGGCCAGGGCTCAAGAAAGAACTGTTTTCACATGAAGATGTGGAGAAACCGATACCCTCATACACTGCTGGTGGGAATGTACAATGGGGCAACCACTTTGGAAACCAGTTTGGCAGTTTCTCAGAAGGTTAAGTATAGAGTTACCATATGAGCCTCTAGATACGCACCTGAGAGGAATGAAAACATACATCCACACAAATCCCTGGGCTCAGATACTCAGTGGCACTATTCACAGCCCAAATGCCCCTTCGCGCATGAACAGATAAACAAATCGCAGTCCACCCACACACGGGAGTGTTCTTCAGCCACAGCCCGCACTGAAGTTCTGACACAGGTTATGATGAGGATGAACCCAGAACACATGTCCCTAAGTGAAAAAAGCTGGATGCAAAGGACCACACAGTATGTTATTCCAGTCGTATGAAATCCCCGAATAGTAGACTGTTGCTTGCTTAGGGGGCTCGGGGGATAAAGGGACAGGGACAGGAAAGCTGAAAGGTACAGGGCTGCTTTGTGGTTTTCCGAGACAATGAAAATGATGAAGGTTGCACGTGTCTGTGACTATACTAAAAGCATTTGAATTGTACCCTTTACTGTTTATTTATTTATTTTTTAGAGAGAAAGAGGATGGGAGGGACAGAGAGAGAGAAACATCGGTTTGTTGTTCCTCGTAGTTCTGCATTCCTTGGTTGATTCTTTTTTCTTTTTTTTTTTCTTTTTTCTTTTAGTTGTTCAAGTACAGTTTTCTGTCTTTTACTCCCATCCCAGCTCCTTGGTTGATTCTTGTGTGTGCCCTGACCGGGCCTGGAACCCACAACCCTGGCGTACCAGAATGCTGCTCCAACCAGCTGAGCGACCTGGCTGGGGCCTGAATTGTACACTTTAAATGGGGCGTTGCATGGTATGTGTATTATATCTCAGTAAAGCTATTTGTTTAAATAGCTTTTGCTCCTGAGCTACTGGCTGAGGCAGGCCTGAGGTCAGTTGTCCATCATGTGAGTAAACTTGAAAGACTGAGGAAGGAGGAGCCGCCCAGCCCGGAAGGCTGAGGTCAGGTCAGCTCAGCCCCAAACTAGTAACCATTTCCCTTGTGGCCTTAAAGAAGTGGCTATGACCTTACTTTGTGGCCTGAGACCACGGAGGAGGTTCCCCTTTCTGGGATCTCCTGTCCCACATTAGAAGCTCTTCCTCGCCGGTCTTTGGAGCGAGGCTGGGGGCTTCTTTTGCCCTCAGGTCGGGTCCTACCTCCCCCGGAGGCCCCTCTCCTCTTGCATCACTGGCTCTGGCCTTTTGATCCAGTCCCCTGAGACTCTCTGCTGTATCAGAGCCCCCCTCTGGACCCCCGGGGGCTTTGCTTTCATTTGACTCATTTTAACTTACTCTTCTCTTTAAAGACCCTACCTCCAAATACAGTCCCATTCTGAGGCCCTGGAGGGTGCAGGAAGGGGCATCACAATGTTGAGACCTGGAAGGGACGGCAGCCTGCAAAGGAAGTTTTAGGGCTGGTTAGCCCCACGGGCAACTGGGACCTCTGGGAGATGGCCCAGAGGATGTGCACCTGTAGGTGAGGGAGCTGGGGACTGATTCAGCCTCTGCCACCACCACCCGCGCCCCCAGCCACTCGCCGAGGGCTGCCCCAGGAGACATTAGTTCTCAGGCACTTCTCCCCTGCTCTGTGCGGCCTCCGGAGAACACGTCTGACACAGCCATCTGGATGTTGGAGCCGAGGCTAGAAGGATCTTGACAGCAAGGTCCACCAAACTTCTGTTTGTCTATCAGCTTCCAGCGTCACCTCCACAGGTAGCCTTCTTTGATTTCCCCACCCTTTTTATTCATGTTCATTAACCCCAGGCCTGTCTGACCCCAGAGTCTGAGCCCTGGACCCTGTGCCACAGCTGTCCCCAAGGTCACATCAGGGGATAAATAACTACTTCTCTGAGTCTTGGTCTTCCCATCTGTGAGATGGGAGTGATGGACCAGCGAGAGAATAAAGCTCGGCTGGCTCAGGGCACAGGGCTTAGCCTGGCCTAGAGCTGTCCCGGGGCGGGGTCTCTTCTCCACCTAGAAGGAGGCACAAACAAGATGATTGTGAACACAGGGCTGGACCCACAGAGGGCTGGGTTCAAATCCAAGCTCTGCCACTTACCTGCTATGTGACCTTAAAAAGGTGACCTCACCTCTCTGAGCCTAGTGTTGATTTCTTGAGTAACTACCATGTGGCAAGCTCTATTCTAGGACACAGAGCCCAGCAAGGCAGACAGGCATACCTTTCTGCCAGGAGCCAACACCTCATGGCTGTGGTGGTGTGTGGAGTGGGAAGGTGGGGTGGGGTGGCGAGGAGGAACAGATGTGGAAAGTAGTGTGAAATGTCAGGTGGAGAGGTGCGCGCGAAGAAAAATAAAGCAGGGCAGAGGAGCACCATTTTCCACCGGGTGGTCAGGGAAGGTGTCTCCGGGGACACGGCCTTTAAACAGAGACCTGAAAGAGAATGCGGGCGGAGCCCTGCGGACACCGGGGGCACGGGCATTCCCGGCAGAGGCACAGCAAGGTCAAAGGCCCCGTGCTGAACGGCGTATGGAACTAGGAGGCTGGTGTGGCTAAAGCTGGATGAGCCACGGGGAGAGTGGGAGGTGGGAGGGCGGGAGGTGCCGGGGCAGCGTGTACAGGGCCTTGTGGACCTTGGGGAGGACCTGGGCTTTTTACCCACAGTCAGATGGTAGCCATGGAAGGTTCTGAGCAGAGGAGAGGCGTGTTCCGGCCCAGGTGCTCATGGGCACCCTCTGATAGCTGCAGGACAGACAGCGTCGGGGAGGAGAGGGCTGGAGGCGCCATGGGACCAGGGCAGAGGTGACTGCAAGTGCAAGGGAAGGATGAAAGAGGATGGCCCCAGGTGGGCGGCTGAGGAAGAGGAGGGGTGTGTAGATTCTGGTTAGATCCCAAAGGCAGAAAGGACAGGCTCAACCCTGGGCTGTCTGTTGGGAGGCACTGGTCACTCCTATATCTCATGCCAGATGTTATTTACAGATGCTATCATTTCCTGCCCAACTCCTGGCTAAGGAAAGCTTTCAGTCGTATTCTCACAAGCATTTGCTTTCGCCTAGCACAGGAGCAGGGCAAGGCAAGGCATTCTCCTGCTGATTTTGGCCAACCTGGTGGCTGTAAAGTGATCTTTTCTTTAAACCTGCATGTCTCTGATCATCGGTGAGTGTGCTCATCTCTTTGCAAGTTTGTGCACCTTCTGGTCGTGTTTTGTTTTTGTTTTGAAGTTTTTTGATATATTTATTTTTAGAGACAGTGGAGAGGAGGGAGAAAAAGAGGGAGAGAAACGTCCATGTGTGGTTGCCTCTCCAGTGTCCCCCTACTGGGGACCTGGCCCACAGCCCAGGCATGTGCCCTGACTGGGAATCAAACCTATGACCCTTTGGTTCACAGGCCGGCACTCAATCCACTGAGCCACACCATGTGTTTTTTAAAGCCATTTTATTGAGTTATGATTTACAGAGGGATCCTCTTTTGCGAGTTACCCACTCCTATTCTTGGCACATTTTCTATGTGGGACGGGGTGGGGTGGGGGCTGTCCTGTTTTTGTTGATCTGCAGGAAGTTCCTCAAACCTTAGTTGGTTTCAGACATTGCAAATCTTATCTCTCATAAAACAGGCAACCAGAGAGAGCACTTTCGACTGAACATACGGCCCATCTCTTCTGCCTCTGAGACTCAAGTCTGCCTACTTCCCTCCATTGCCAGCCCCTGGCTGGCTGTGTGCCTGCAGGCGCCACCGTCTCCTCCTTCCCACCTCCAGTCTCTTCCATTCCAAGTCGCCCTCCACTTTGGATTCAGCGCAATCTTTCTAAAACAAGATTTAAAGCCCGGCTGCCTTCCTCTCCTGCTCCAATCCTCCCAGGCTCCCCAGTGTCCTAAAGCCTGCGTAGACCCCGCCGACCTCTCCAGTTTCCTTTCTCTCTGGTTTTCATCCCCAAAATGGATTAATCACGCACACCCACATACCAGTTCTCTGTACTCCAGTCAAATAAATTGCTTTCCTGAGTGCATCCCCTCTACGGCTCTGCTCATGCTGCTCCCACTGCCTGGAAAGGCCCCCGACCTGTCTCACTCCACCAGCACAGCCTTCAGGTCTCCACTGAGGTGGCCCTTCCTTGGAGAAGCCCTCCGCTGGGTCAGGCATTGCTTCAGGGCTCTTGCAGGAGCGGGATCCCTCCAGGACAGCCCTGATGACCGCCCCATCTGCTGTCCTGACAGCTCCAAAACTCCAAAACACGCCCACGTCTCCTGAGCCAGCCCCTCCCCCAGCCCAGCAAGCGAGCGCTGATCTATCCCACACAGCAGCTCTGTCTTCCTGAGAATGTTATCGAAGTGGAATGTGCAATCTGCGGCCATTTACGTCTGGCCTCTTCCACTGCAGCATCAGAGCATAACACTTTGTGGCCTGTAGCAATAAATAGTCTGTTCTGTTTTGTTACCTAAGAATATTCTATTGTGCGGATGGGCCAGAGTTTGTGTTATAGTCACCGACTGAAGGACAA
>PVKM010040612.1:0-13406 GCA_004027735.1 Carollia perspicillata
GGAGGTGGGAAAGAAGAAAATAAGCAGGTAATTAACAAGACTGACTTGTCACAGATGTGTTTGTGATTGTTGTGACTGATATAAATGTGATTGTTGACATAACCTCTCTAAGCCATGCCTAGGGTGCATTCATTATTCATTCATTTGTTTAACCATTTATCACACATGTACAATATACCTACTGTATACTAGACACAGAGGTAAACACTGGAAACGCAAAGTCAAATTAGATATAAGCATTAACCTCAATAAGCATTAGTCCAGTAATAGAGACTGTCATGTTAGATCAGCAATTGCATATACAGAGGGACAGGTGATAAAGGTATGCACAGGATTTAGTGGGGCACAAAGAAGAGATTGGCTAGTTCTGTCTAAAGAAGTCAGCATCTCTTAAGTTGAGTTTTGAAGGGTGGGCACGAGGCCACCAGGCAGCCAGAAAACAATGGCTGGGGGAAACCTGTGCAAATAACAAAGCATGGTAAGGAAATGACAAGCATGTTTGTAAAGCTGGAGTGTGGAGTACAAAATGATGACACTGTTTAGGGGCATGAAGAGGGCAAGAGAGTTAATGATTTGAAGTGAGAGTAAGTTCTGGTCAAGATGAAGGTGTAGGTAGAAACACTTCACTTTCTCACAACCAGGAGAAGGGTAATGACCAATCTAAAAACAATAAACAACGAGAAATGCCAGAAAATCAAACTGCATGGAACTCCAACAACCAAGGAGTTAAAGAGACATTCATCCAGACTGGCAAGAGGGGCAGAGCCTGGTGGAGAGGTTGCACAGCAAGTCAGTGGACCATGCGGGTAAGGTGGGGCTGGTGGAGAGGATTTGCAGCAAAGCAACAGACTACGCAGGCAAGGCAGGGCTGGCTGAACAGGAAACTAAAGACTCAACACTAGCTGTAAACTACTGTGGGGGCGCAATGGCGGGAGAAACTCCCAGTCTCACATGACAGAGTTCATTGGAAAGTGGGGCTAGAGTGGAGCAAGCTAGCCACATTGTTCCCTCTCTGACCCCTCCCCCACCAGGCAGTGCCACAACACGGCAAAGAGGGTTGGCCTGCCCTGGCGAATACCTAAGACTCCACCCCTTACAATATGACAGGTGCACCAAGACAAAGAAATAGGGCCCAAATGAAAGAACAGATCAAAACTCCAGAAAAAGAGCTAACCAATGAGGAGATAGACAACCAATCTGATGCAGAGTTCAAATCACTGGTAATTGGGATGCTGACAGAAATAACTGAGCTCAGTCACAAAATGGAGGAAAAAATGAAGGCCACACAAAGTGAAGTAAGGCAAAATATACAGGGAAGCAACAGTGAATGGAAGGAAATCGGGACTCAAATCAGTGATTTGGAACAAAAGGAAGAACTAAACATTCGACCAGAACAGAATGAAGAAAGAAGAATTCAAAAAAATGAGGACAGGCTCAGGAACTTCTGGGATAACTTGAAACATTTCAACATATGAATCATAGAGATGCAACAAGGAGAAGAACAAGAGCAAGAAGCTGAAAATTTAAGTGAACAAATAATGAAGTAGAACTTCTCCAACATGGTGAAGAAAATAGACTTCCAGGAAGTCTAGGAATCCAAGAGAGTCCCAAAGAAATTGGACCCAAAAAGTAACACACCTAGCCACATCATCATTAAGTTACTCAAGATTAAAGATAAGGAGAGAATCTTAAAAGCAGCAAGAGGAAAGGAGAGAGTTATCTATAAAGGAGTTCCCATGAAACTATCAGCTGGTTTCTCAAAAGAAACCTTACAGGCAAGAAGGGGTTGGAAGGGGTATTCAAAGTCATGAAAGGCAAGAACCTACATCCAAGATGACTCTATCCAGCAAAGCTATCATTAAGAATGGAAGGGCAGATCAAGTGCTTCCCAGATAAAGTCAAGTTAAAGGAATTCATCATTACCATGCCCTTATTACATGAAATGTTAAAGGTACTTATCTAAGAAATAGAAGAAGATCAAAAACTATTAACGGTAAAATGACAACAAACTCAAAACTATCAACAACTGAACCTAAAAAACAAAACAAAACAAAAACTAAGCAAAAAACTAGAACATGAACAGAATCAAAGAAATGGAGATCATTTGGAGGGTTTTCAGGGGGCAGAGGGAGGGGAAGAATGCGGGGGATGGTACAGGGAATAAGAAACATAATTGGTAGGCATAAAATAGACGGCAAGAGGTTAAGAATAGTATAGGAAACAGAGAAGTCAAAGAACTTATATATACAACTCATGAACATGAACTATGGAGGGGGAAAATGCTGGAGGGTTGGGGGTGAAGGGCAGAAGGGAGATAAAGGGGAAAAAATTGGGAAAACTGCAATAGCATAATCAGTAAAATATACTTAAAATAAAATAAAACTACCAATCATGTGCAAAAAAAAAAAAGAAGTGAGAATGAAAAAAGTCAGCAATCAGACCACAAGAGGCTAGCATAAGGAGTTTGGCATTAATCCTATACATCAGGTTGAGTCACTGATATTTCTTAGATGAGGAAATAACATAATTACATTTACATTTTATGAATCACAATGTGTTTTATAAAATTTCCTTTGGTAGCGTCAAGAAGAACATACTGAAGGAAGTTAGGGATGAAAGCGAAGCTGAGGCACCACCTAAAGAAGTATTTTTCAGTTCCCTGGTTAAAACAAAAACCCTATTTAAACTAGCTTTAGACATAGCTGGTTCCCAGTAGCCAAACAAGGTAATCAGATCTCTCTCCATCGCTTGACTGCTAGTTTTCTCTCTTCAAGATGTGTTGTATTTTCTTATACTACAGATAAATTACATTCAGATGGCAAGACCGGTGGTTGCTGGAAACCTCAAGATGATGTCCTCGTAGATCTGATTCAGAGTGAAAGACACCCTCTTCCTCCAAGAAGTCTTATGCCAAATTTCATGAAAGCACTCTGACGGGCTCTGGATGGAACTTACGTCCTTCCTGTGGATGCTGTGCTGGGCACTGTGATTGTCCAGGCTGTAGAGATGTGCCGACCCTTGTGGATTAGGGGAAGGACACTTTCTTTAAAGAGGAATGAACAGAGAGTGCATAGGACAGATTAAAAATACATCTGCCATAGTACACTTAACCTAGGTAAAGGCTAATAAAGAATTAAGCTTGAAGAGGAAGGGATAGATTAAATAACTTTCATTTGTTTATTTATTTATTTATTTAAATTGTTGTTCAAGTACAGTTTTCTGCCCTTTACCCCCATCCCAGCCCACCGCCCAGCCCTTCCCACCTCCTTCCCATCTCCACCCCCCTTGTTATTGTCCATGTTAAATAACTTCTTGAAAAACAACTTTTAAAGAGTTAAAATGAAGTGGAGTTGGTGACAGATAAGAAATGGGAAAGACAGGTGGGAAAAGTAGGTCTTTTGCAAAGTCCTAAAGCTCTCATTTGGATAAGTTTGGGGTGATATGTTTAATTGTAACAAAAAAGACTCAAGAAGGATAAGTAAGTCTTGGCCAGTGGAGCAGGGTAGAGGCAGATGGTGAGTTCAGCTTTGGAGTACTTACATGGCCTGCAATGGCGTGTTCAATAAGAGAATATAATTTGCACTGAGGTTGGTCAGTGGTTGGGTGAAAGGGTTGGGAAGAGGATGATAGTGGCTAAATGCTAAATGAGAGCGGGACCTAGGGAGAAATTGATGAGATATCCCTTCCTTAGGGGTGACGGCTGTCCTAGTCACCACCTCAGTGGCCAGCTAAATAGAGGGGCTTTGTTCACATCAGGGCAGGGGCATGGAAAGGAAATTCTGGCCACAGCTCTTGAGGCAGAGGTGGGTTAGAGTCTAGGCAAGGGATCCTGAAATCAAGGTAGCTGATGGAAAACTATGCGAAAGGATCAGGATGGGAGTTAACTAGTCTAGTATTAGATGGTATGGAATGAACTAAGACAAGGGTTCAAGTAGAAAGCCATTGGAAGTTTGGCCACACACTCTAAGGAGTGAATAGGGAGTTTCTATGCATAGGTAGATTCTGAGGGCAAAATTCAACATAATCTCAAAGACTTTCCAACTCCAATAAAGCTCATAATGAGCTTCTAGTGGGGCCAGGCTTCTACTGGCTCAAGGCAGACATTGTTCTGCATGGGGATTTTGTGGTGGGTGGGGAAGGAGCTCTGAGGAGTGGCTGAGCTGGCTCAAACCTGGTTCCGAGACCTTGGTTACAATGGCCCCAGTGACCAGCTTTGATAGACATGGTGTGAAATCTGGGCTCAGTTCCTTTTCCTGGGGGCAGACTGACAAGTTCCTAAATGGTAGGTCATCAATAAATGCCTGATGGGTGAATGAATGCATGACTGAATGATAGTCAACTTTCTGATGTTTATATCATCTGTTCTATGTGTGGCTCATGTACATTAGTTTCTATGCATGGGCATGGAGTCCTCTAAGTTCTTCTAGGTTCACGGTTGCCTCAGTCTATTTGGGACTCTGGATGCTGGACTCTAGAGCTCTAGGGGACTGGCTGGTACACTAAAGACTCTGAGGGCCCTTTACGTTTCAGGTCGCCTGGCAGGTGAGGGGTTGTTTTCTAGTAGGTTGTTCAGAGGCACTGACTTCTGGAGTGCAGCTCCCTTGCAAGGTGTGTTGGCAGAGAATATGAGGATTGTGGCATTCTCCTTGGGTTTGGAAGAAGGCCGGTTGGCAGAGCTACAGGAGGTTCCCAGATGCCAAAATTCTCTCAAGTGGCTTCATGGATGGAGACAGAGAAACAGGGGGGACTGCCAAGGACATGACACTTCTCATGCTAATTAAAAGGGAAAAGAGGCAGCAGCCACTGCTCCACTGATTTACATTTCAAGTTGAACATCGAACATCAGGGTCTATTGGAGGCTAGGTGAGAGCAAGGCCCTTGTTTTGGAATCAGCCCCACAGTTTATGACCTCAGCCTCTTCTCAGGCTGCTGCCCGCTCGGTCAGCAGCCTCCCCTTTCTGGCCTCCCATTCTATTTAGAGTGGACCAACGCTGAGAATGTGTGTGCCTGTGGGAGCCAGGAAGAAGGTCATTCTCCTGCTCTTATTAGTTAGTTAAAATGACCCCTGACACTGAACCTCTTGAAATCTGAGAGCCTCTTTTGGGGAGGAAGCTCCTCTTTGGAAGCAAACTCAGAGCTGTGTGTGCATCACATGGAGCATGGAAAGGTTTAGATGGCCTTGGACAAAGGCCCACAAGGTAGTGTCCACACTGTTAAATGAATAAAAAGTTTCAAAATAGTAAATATAGTATAAACCTAATCATAAAATATACAGGGGTGGGTAAAAGTAGGTTTATAGTTGTTCACATAAAAAAAGACATGCAAAGAATGAAGAGGGATTAAGAGAAATGCAAGACAATATGAAGGGTAATAATATCCGTATAATAGGAATACCAGAAGAGAAGAAGAGCAAGGGATAGAAAATCTATTTGAAAAAGTAATGATGGAAAACTTTCCTAATTTGACCAGAGAAAAAATAACACAAATCCAGGAATCATGGAGAGTCCCAATCAAGAGGAACCCAAAGAGTCCCACTTCAAGACATATAATTAAAATGGCAAAATTACAAGACAAAGAGAGAATCTTAAAGGCAGCAAGGGAGAAGAAGGAAGTAACATACAACGGAGCCCCAATAAGTTTAGCTGCTGACTTCTCAATGGAAACACTCCAAGCCAGAGGAGAATGGCAAGAAATATTCCAAGTAATGAGAACCAGAGGCCTGCAACCTGGGCTGCTTTACCCAGCAAGGCTCTCAATCAAGATAGAAGGCCAAATAAAGAGCTTCCAAGATAAAAGAAGTCTGAAAGAATATGCATCCACCAATCCAGCACTGCAAGAGATGCTAAAGGGACTGCTGTAAGGAAAGGAAGGAAAAGAGAGAGACAGAGAGGAACATAGGTACAAAAATGACAATGAATAAGTACCTATCCATAATAACCTTAAATGTAAACGGGTTAAATGCTCCAATCAAAAGACACAGAATAGCTGAATGGATAAGAAAGCATGACCCACACATATGCGGCCTACAAGAGACCTACTTGAGGACAAAAGATATACACAGACTGCAAGTGAAGGGCTGGAAACAAAATTTCCAAGCAAATGGACAGGAAAGAAAAGCCGGGGTAGCAATACTCATATCAGGCAAAATAGACTTCAAAAAAAGAGCCATAAAGAGAGACCCAAAAGGTTACTTCATAATACTCAAGGGAAGAATCCACCAAGAAGACATAAACATTGTAAATATATATGCACCCAACATAGGAGCACCCAAATACATAAGGAAAATCTTAGAGGACTTTAAGAAAGACATTGATAGCAACACAATTATAGTAGGGATTTTAACACCCCACTGTCAAAAATGGATAGATCTTCCAAACAAAATATCAACAAAGACATTGTGGCATTGAACAATGCCCTAGATGAAATGGGCTTAACTGATATATATAGAGCCCTTCATCCCAAAGAAGCTAAATACACATTTTTTTCAAATGCACATGGAACTTTTTCAAAGATAGACCACATGATAGGACACAAAACAAGCCTCAACAAATTCAAGAAAATTGAAATCATACCAAGCATTTTCTCTGACCACAAGGGACTGAAATTAGAAACTAACCCAGAGGGGAAAAACCCAAAACACTCAAAATCATGGAGATTGAATAGCATGCTATTAAATAATGAATGGGTCAAGAATGAAATTAGGGAATAAATCAAAAAGTTTCTGGAAACAAATTAAAATGAACTCACAACAACCCAAAACTTATGGGACACAGCAAAGGCAGTCCTGTGAGGGAAGTTCATAGCAATACAGGCCTACCTAAAAAAGATAGAAACATTTCAAACAAACAACCTAAACCTATGCCTACAAGAACTCGAGGAACAACAACAAAGACAACCTAGAGCAAATAGAAGGAAGGAAATAACCAAGATCAGAGCAGAATTAAATGACATAGAGACTAAAAGCACAATACTAAGGACCAATGAATCCAGGAGCTGGTTTTTTGAAAACATAAACAAAATCCACAAGCCTTTAAGCAGGCTCATCAAGAAAAAAAGAGAGAGGACCCAAATAAACACAATCAGAAATGAAAGAGGAGAGATTACAACTGACACCACAGAAATACAAAGGAAATTTTTGCTGCGGAATTACCTGTGCATGATATTCCTGTGACTGGGTTATGCTATTCGAGTGAAGCAATGGAACTCATTCCATTAATTCATTGATATTATTTTTAAATTCTGAAAAACTTTTTATATTATCCATCTGCCACTCAAACTCCTATTCTAGGATCATAAACCCCACAGCAAAATTTGAGTTGCCAAGATTTTTGGAGTCTGAAACACTTGGAAGTGTGAAATGAAGCCATCTGGGAGGCTAGAAAGCAAGTGGCTTTGAAATATTTATTTCCATGAAGCATTAGCAATGATTTTCAACGATGTATTGGAAGTCCTGAGCAAAAACAAAGCTTGGGGCTCCAGTCAGCCAGCAAGGAACCCTTGGCTGAGCTATTTTTTTCTGCTAAAAGAAAGCAGGTAATAGACCTAAAGGGGAAAAATGGCTCCCCTTCTGCTGTGTAGGCCTTTTTGTATTTTTCGGTAGGAATCTTAGTTGAGAAAAGAGTGTGCTCACGCTGAGATTAATAACCCAGGATACTTTCACAGGCCCCATGAGCTTTAAAAGTGTTTGATAGAGCTGGTTGATTCAGTGGAGGGAGAAAATCCATCTTAACTGATGGTGTGAGTTTAAATTTTTACCTCCCTGGTAAAGTATCTGCACGGACCATTACCTTTCATTAATTACACAGTAAACCAGTCTTCAGTGACAAGGGGCCCTGGCTATGGGAGGCAGCAGAGGGGAAGCACTGCAGGTGCCCTGTGGGTGACAGCCATATCCTGGACCCAGGGAGACAAGTCCTTCCTTCTATACTTGGGTGCAAAGAGGCTCGGCTCTGAGTGGACCAGCCCTCTCTCCAGGGTAGAAGATGGGCCCCCTTGTCCATGTTCAGTGCAGTCATTATGCGCTGTTATTCCCCTCTCTAGTGTTGTCAGAAAACATGGAAATGGAGGTAGCAAAGACCAAAAGGTCGAAGTTTTTCATTTTGTTTTGTTTTACATTTCCAGCAGTAACTGCTGGGTCACTCACATGGGAGGTATTCTGGGGACAGGCACTTTCTGAAAATGAGAATTCTACTTTTCAGTTTATTTTTGAAACTCATCTGTGATTGATTTGCTAGAGTGCTAATAATAATATTTTGCTAATAATAATAAATTTCTTCCTAATGTTGTGTACCCAGCTCAGCTGTAGAAAGGCCGGGGTCACAGGTTATAGGGCTCTAGGGTATTCATAGTTGTAGGGCACAGCTAACTTACCAGCTGTTGGCTAATGCTGGATGGCAGGGATCTTCTGTTTCAAACCTGAGATCTGAGAATTTGTGTTAGGACTGTCCTCTACAATAAAAAATAAAATCACATAAGAAAAAAGTGGTAGACTAAGGCTGCTGAGAAGCCAACAAGAATATAGTTATAAGACTAAGTATAGTTATAAGGATAATCACTGCAAATGAGTATTAAATCAGGCACTTCTCAGGGACAATCTCATTTAATCCTTAATAGCTCCATGAGGAAGACACTATTATGCCTATGTCACCGGTGGTTTGAAAAGGGTACGTAACTTGCCCAAATCTTCTTTATTTTAATTTTTAAAATTGAGATATGCTTGACAAATAAAATTGTATATATTTAGGGGTGCAACATGGTGATTTGATATACATATACATTATAAAATACTTAATGCAATCCAGTTAATTAACACATCTATCATCTCATATACTTACCTTTTTTTAGGTTGGGTGGTAGGAATGCTTAAGATATGCTCTCTTAGCAAATTTCAAGTATACAATATGGTATATTAATTATAGTTACTATACTGTATACTAGATCTTCAGAACGTATTCACCTTATAGCTAAAAGTTTGTACTCTTTGACCAAAACTTCCCCATTTTCCTCACAACCCCACCCTCCAGCCCCTGGAAACTGCCAGTTCACTCTCTGGTTTCATGAATTCTATTTTTAAAGACTCCACATGTAAACAATACCACATAGTATTTGTCTTTCTCTGTCTTTGTCCAAGTCTTAAGGGTAATGTGGGCACAGGATTTGAACCAAGAACACTCTACATAAAAACTTGTGTTCCCATACCCACCACTGTATTCTCAAGAAGGAAGTAGGGGGCAGGCATTTGACAATTAACCCATCCTCTTAGGAAATTTTCCTCTGAGCCCTCCTTATTTTTAACCCAACTCCTTCCTCAACTCCAGATATAGAGCCCACACCCAGTGGCCTAGATTATCTTTTACTCTATTGGTACTGAGGCATCTTCTGCCAGAGAATTTATCTGAGAGGAAGAGCAGCCAGCACAGGGAGAACTCCAGGAATAGCATGGTGTCAGTCCCTAGGACTTGTCCCCTCATCTCTGAGTCCAATTGAGAACAAGAAAGGAGCTGATTATCTGGTCTATTTCCAGTCTTATTTTGACATTACTGTTGTGTACAAGTTGCTCCTCAGAGAAGCTTCTCAGAGCATCATAGTAGAACATACTTTGAGGGTTGTTGGCCCAGCTAGCCCATTCTCCTTGTCACTGCCATTCACAGCCATGGAGTTGACTCTAGGCAGCCATGTTCTGGCTTTCCAGGGCTGCCCACCCTCACCACCTCTGACCAGTGAAGAGGTGGGCTCTTGACTGAAGCTGAGCCAATTAGAGTCTCTTCCCAAGAAGGAGGAATAGGGACTGAGAGAAGCTTAATGGCTGGACCTATAACATGTGAATGGGGAGCCATTTCCACCAAGTAAATTGATGCACCAAGAGAGCTGGTCTTCAGACAGAAAATAGTAAATCTGTTGTAGAGAGAAGAGATAAAGGTGGAGAGCAAACGCAGAGGACTTTCCCATCTCTATTTCCAGCCCCTTCCTCTGGCTCTGGGCCTACCCTAGTTTTTGTTGTTTTTTTCAATAGTAAATTCCTCTTTTTTCTAAACTAAATTGAGATGGTTTCTAAACTTACAACAGTAAATTCTAACTTTTCTGAATTTATGAATTAGTACATCATATAATCTGTTCATTGAAGCCATAGTAACAAGCTTATTTCCCTTGTAGGTAAATTAATTTTGTTCAGTCTCGAGGCAACAGTTTATTCCCTCTGGGTTTTGCATGGTGGAGAATTAGGTGTGGGTCAGAACCACTGCTAGAGAAATAGCTTAACAACAAATCTACTTTTGATAGTGAGCATGTGTTACCTTGGAATGTGATTGACTTACCTATTTTGTTTTATTTTCATGTAGCCTACACACTGGAAGAAGCCAAGAGAACCATTCTTGTGCCCAAAGGCATTAACTTTTCCTTATGTCCCTAGGTTGTGAGCCAGGAAGCTGAAAGTCTGCTCTTGTCACAAATCAGATAGAAAAGCTAGGAAGACCATAAGGGTTTCAGCAGCTGGCCATGGAAAACAAAATAATCGGGGCAAGGGTCAGGTGGCTCTGGCCATAAATAACCTAACTTAGGGTAAAAAGTACTAAAGTCTGATGCTAAGTTTGATGGCCAAGCAAGACTGGAGTCTCCTCCTTCCTTGCTTCAAATCCCCTGGAGGTATAGCCAAGTGGGTAATGTGGCATCTCTATTAGTTTCCCAGAGCTCTCATAACAAAATACCTTTAACTGGATAGCTTATAACAACAGAAACTAATTGTTTCACGATTGCGGAGGGTGGAAATCCAAAACTGAGGTATTGACAGGGCCGTGCTCCCTCCAAAGCCTGTAGGGGAGGATCCTTTTGTGCCTTTTCCAGATTCTGGTAGCACCAGGTGTTCTTGGCTTGGGGCAACATCATTCCAGTCTCTGTCTTTGCCATCACATGGCAGTTTCTCTATGTGTCTCCACATTGTGTTCTACCTCCGTGTGTATATATTCATTTTCCTCTTACTATAAGGATATCAGCTATATTGGATTAAAGGCTCACCCTCCTCCAATATGACTTCATCTTAACTAATTACATTTGCAACAACTCTATTTTTATTTATTTTTTAAAACTATATTTTACTGATTATGCCATTACACTTGTCCCATTTTTTCCCCTTTATTACCCTTTGCCTTGCACCACCCCTCCCACGGGCATTCTCCCTCCCCCATTCGTTCATGTCCATGTGTTATACATATAAGTTCCTTGGCTTCTCTATTTCCTATACTATTCTTAACCTACCCATGCCTATTTTGTATCTACTATTTATGCTTCTTATTCCCTGTACCTTTTCCCCCATTCCCCCCTCCCCTTTCCTGCTGATAACCCTACACGTGATTTCCATTTTTGTGATTCTGTTCCTGTTCTAGTTGTTTGCTTAGTTTGTTTTGTTTTGTATTTTTTAGGTTCAGTTGTTAATAGTTATGAGTTTGCTCTCATTTTACTATTCGTAGTTTTGATCTTCTTTTTCTTAGATAAGTCCCTTTAACACTTCATGTACTAAGGGCTTGGTAATGATGAACTCCTTTAATTTGACCCTATCTGGGAAGGACTTGATCCACTCTTCCATTCTAAATAATAGCTTTGCTGGGTAGAGTCATCTTAGATGTAAGTCCTTACCTTCCATGACAAGGAATACTTCTTTCCAGCACCTTCTTTCTTATAAGCTTTCTTCTGAGAAATCAGCTGATACCCTTATGTGCACTCCTTTATAAGTAACTGTCTCCTTTTTCCTTGCTGCTTTTAAGATTCTCTCTTTCTCTTTAATCTTGGGTAATATAATTATGATGTGCCTTGGTCTGTGCTTCCTGGATCCAAATTCTTTGGGACTCTCTGACCTTCCTGGACTTCTTGGAAGTCTATTTCCTTTGCCAGGTTGGGGAAGTTCTCCTTCATTATTTGTTCAAATAAGTTTTCTATTTCTTGCTCTTCCTCTTCTCCTTCTGGCGCCCCCATGACTCAGATGTTGAAGCATTTCAAGTTGTCCCAAAGGTTCAAAAGTCTCCCTTCATTTTTTTTTGAATTCTTGTGTCTTCATTCTGTTCTGATTAAATGTTTATTTCTCCCTTCTGTTCCAAATCGTTGAATTGAGTCCTGGTTTCCTTCCTTTTACTGTTGGTTCCCTGTGCATTTTCCCTTATTTCACTTTGCATCGCTTCATTTTTTCCTCTATTTTGTGACCGTACTCAACCATTTCTGTGAGCCTCCTGATTACCAGTGTTTTGAATTCTGTATCTGATAGGTTGGCTATCTCTTCATCACTTAGTTGTATTTTTCCTGGAGCTTTCATCTGTTCTTTCATTTGGGCCGTTTTTTTTTTGGTCTTAGCGCACCTGTTATGTAGTAAGGGGTGGAGCCTTAGGTATTCGCCAGAGTGGTGCAACCCACATCTCTGTGTTGTGGCTCTGTATGTGCGAGAGCAGTCTAAAGGGCACAATGCCACTTGCTTGGCTCTCACCCTGTCTTCAGTCACTTCCCTGCTACCCAGAAGCAAATTGGTCCCTTCTAGTGCTGATTCCTGGATGGGTGGGTTTGTGTACATTCTAGGACCCTGTGGGTCTCTCCTATGAACCCTGCAGTGAAGCTGGGAATGATTCCCACTGCTGCAACTCCACAGGTTTTCTCAGTCAGAGGTCTTGAGGCTTTATTTCCTCGCATGGGAAACCTGGGTTTCGTGGCCTGTCTTGCTCCCCATTTGTTCCTCCAGGTTTATCCACATGCAAATGTGGGACTGCGCTATCCTCCAGCCAGCATCTTGCCACAGGTCCTCTTCAGAATGGACAAATCCCAATACCACCTTTGGACCATCTCTCATAGCATATTTTCAAAGAGTTACTATGATAAAAATATTTTTTTGTTTTTGTTTTTACTATGTCTTACAAAAGGCCCTTTCCTACCATTGTGAAATGAAGAGTATGTGAGGAACAAAAATCTCAGCCTCCACATATGTGGTCCCAGATGGAGTCTGGCTGGACAGTCAGGGAGAGTTTTCCCTCTTTTGGACATTTATACTGTATTTCATTGATTCTAAGACATTCCCCTGCATTTTCGCATTTCTGAAATTGGATGACAGCTTAGAATCAAAGATATGTCTTAGTTTGTTTGGTAGTGTTTTTATCTTAGCTGTATAAAATATAATGAAGCATGTAGACGGTGATTTGGAGTCTGTAAAATCCAATAATTTGAATTTGCTTTCCCTTTCTTTATGAGAGTATTTTATTCCAGTGACTTGAAATCAATATCCTTGTGGTGTAACTCTTCAACTGACTTTGAATTTGCTATAGACAAATAACAGTTTTTGTCAAATGCCTTGATAAAAAAAATAAATAGCATTTTTAAGATCTACCAATCTGTCTGGTGCACTGCCCCCTCCTTTGTTTAAAAAGAAGAAGCAGTTC